>PVLC010015330.1:0-37588 GCA_004027655.1 Graphiurus murinus | reverse complement strand
TCATTCTCCTTATGCAAATAAATATACTAGTAAATAGACTTTAAGTAACTTCACTAAGATTAAATACTTCAGTTTAGTAGATCAGATATCTGATTATGAGCCCTTGCTCTTGATTACCTCATTCTTGGTGAGCTATGGCCAACTGCTCCTAGGTCTCCAACTTAACCACCTCAATTTTCTCACCTTATCATACATCTCTAGGTTCTCTTCAAAGGGGCTTCTACCATGATTATGGCCCCAATATCTCTTTCTTTTGAATTTTTTTGTGGTACTGAAGATTAAACCCGAATGTGTTCTACCTCCGAGCTCTACTTCTGCCCTTTTTATCTTGAATTTTGAAACATGGTCTCTAAGTTGCTGAGGGCCAAGTTGCTAAGGCTGGCCTCAAACCTGTGATCCTTCTGTCTCAGCCTCCCAAATACTGGAATTACAGGTGTGTATCATGGCACCTGGCTTGCTGCCAGAATTTCTAATTTACCTCCTCATGGCAATAGCTCTGGAATTAATTATATAACTTTCTTTGCCATTGAGTGGCAATGACAACCTAAGTCTGTATTCCTGATTCTCCAGAAGTACGTTCTCTAGAATGCCACTCTCCAATAAAAGGTTCTTCTATGCTCATGGCAATGAACTGTCTGAACTGTCTAATACAGTTGTCACTAGCCCCATATGGCTGATGAGCACATGATGTATGGCTAGTGCAGCTTGGAACTGAATTTTTAATGCTGTTTCATTTTAATTAAACTTAAATAGTCACATGTAACTAGTGGCCTCATTGGTCTACAAAGCACACTTCTAGAAAGGATATTCCAGAGCATTCTTCTGTTTCTGCTTCTCTATTTCTTAATAATATTTTAAATTTAGTTGTGTTCTTTTTTTTTCAGTACTGGGAGTTGAACCCAGGGGCATTCTACCTCCGAGGTACACCCCTAGCCCTATTTTTAATTATTTTTTTAAAAAAGGTGTCACTAGGTTGCAGAGGGCCTCACTAGGTAGCTGGATTTGGCCGTGAACCTGTGATCCTTATGTCTCAGCCTCCCAAGTTCTGGGATTACAAGTGTGCACCACCATGCCGGACTTAGTTGTGTTCTTTTTAAACATGGAAATGGTTAAGATATTTTAATAATTAAAATGATTTAGGTCTTCCTCATTAATAGTTTCCTTTTTATGGCCGTTTTAATTCCACCCAGTATATCAGATATATAGAGTTTCATTTATGTGTTCTGGGTATAATGACTTCCTTTTGTTCTTGTGTTAAGTTTTTTTCATGACTGCATTTCTTTCCACCTTGGTACTTATCTCTCTGTACCTGTGATGGATGTTGTCAGAGTACTTCTACAACGTGAGCAGTCCTCCATGAAATCATGACATGTACCTAAGAGAGTACAATCCAATGTGTCATCCATAGAGCTCTTGTCAAGTATATAGATTGCCGTGGGGCTTTAATAAACTTGTAAACATAGGAAACTTAAAGCCATTATTTCACAGTATTTTAATCCATAAAACATAGAAAAGTGATTGTTATTTTATCCGTCTGCAAGACAATGAAGTATTTTTAACAAGCCTTGGAATAAATACATTGAATATGATATACATTTTTCAGTTGAGTCTGACATCCAACTTCATGAATAAAAAAGGTCCTATTTATCATGTGATAGTTATAAACATCATATTTATCATGTGCATAAGAAAAGTTATTTCCTGAAATTCTGTTATGTAATATGGAATTATATAAGAAATTCTAGTCATGTTAGGTCTATAAGCAGAATATTACGACTTCAATTTTGTCTTTAATTTTATATTTGTAGGTTGTTTGGGATATGATTTTAATATGTTGATGTGTTTAATATTGCCATTATAATTATTTTAATCTAGAAGTTAACATATTCTGTCCTGCTTATATTTATATTAAAGTTATATTTAAAATATATAAATCTTAAACTTGTCAAGCTAAAAGAAAAACAACATTAATGCAGTTGACTAATAGATTTGAAGGGTAGTTATTATTTTAAGAGACTCTTATTTCTATACTCTCAGTTAAAAAATATATTTAAGGAGAGAGAGAGGGAGTGAGAGAGAGAGGGAGCGGGAGAGAGAGAAAGAGGAGAGAGAAATTATTAAGATAAATTTGAAGACTTTGACTTAGTGTTCTTAAAAATCATGTTTCCCACATTTCCAATAAAATACCTATTAAACACACCCTTTTAAAATTGTTTTTAATATACTTTTACTGATGGATTGTAGTCTCACATCATAATGTAGTTCACAGTGGTAGGGATATACATGTCCTCTCTTCTCTCCTCTTCCTCATATATGATTTTGAGGTTGATATTGTTAATTTCATGTATGTGACATCAATGGAAGTATTTCCTTCATTAACCCCCCCCCCCATGACCTTCCCTACGCCCCCTCCATTGCTATACTGGGGTTTCTCCTCCATTATCTAAACTCCCTTTTGTATCCTGATTATTCTTTAGCTTCCACATATGACAGGCAACATATGACCCTTCACTCTCTGTGTCTGACTGCTCTCACTTAACATTATATAAAACTCACACTTAACAAATAAAAGCTCACGTGGTGAATAACAAGACCGACAACCCATCTATTTCCAAAATCTCCATAGATCTTTTCACCAAGTACTAGGCCAATGGAAGTAGACTGAAAATTCAGTAACAGAATCCTCACATAAACCTTATAAGGTAGTAACTGACAGTATCTCCATTTTACAGGCAGGGAAGTTGGCACATAACTGTATGTTCAATGTCATATAAGAAATAAAGGGCAGAGCCAGGACTGAACCATGTCTGTTTCATGAATCCATGCTCTTAACCGCAACTTCCAATGAACACCCAATGGCCCCTTCTCTCAGAGGAGAGGGTGAATTTGGAACTATTTAAATGCATGGGAGTTACTGGTTCTATGTTAGACTCATGTAAGCTGGCATGAAAGAATAAAAGGAAAAGTTTCTAATTCTATAATAAGTTGAGAAAAAATAAGGCAGAATCTGTTGCTTTATTTAGTGTTGGTGATTAGCAACTGTCAGCCGGTGGCTTGCCAACACAACCCATGGATTCTGGCAGGTACTAAGCATGCAGTAATTACACAACTGAATAAATGAATTAGTCAATGAACTGATTAATTAGTGAATGAGAGAATTTACAGAAAATCATAGCCAGAGTGTCGATGGAGTCTTTAAACACATAGAAAGTAGAAGTGTGAGGCTTGAAAGACAAAGACAACCTTCAAATAACTAAACACAGGGTAGATTTCTTGTTTGGCTCTATAAGGCAAAATTAGGACAAATTAGTAGAAATTATAGCAAATTTTGACACAAAATTAGAAAGTATTACATAAGAATTAGGTCCCATTTGAATCTTAATTTATTAAATGTAAGAAACTATACTGTAACAAAAACTTCATTTCTGTTCAAATTGCTTGTATTTCAGACTATCAGTTTGTAATCTATTAAATATTAATGAGGTTTTAGAGTAAGTATTTTTTACTTGATTCAGAGATAAAATTGACCAGTTTTAAGCATTTTATGTGTCTCACCAGTGCTTAGCAATAGTTTTCAGAATATATTAAGAGAGTTGAATAATGTTGATATATTTTTCTTTTAAAAGCTCATGCTCCTAAAGGAGGCTCAATATTTAAATCAAAGCAACTTTGCTAACACATGGAATTATGAACATCTCTATTTTAAAAACATTTCCAGTGTACTCAGATACACAAATCATTACTTTTATCTTTTTTTTAATGTGTGTGGTAGTGGGAATTTAACCCAGTGGCATTCTACCACTGAGCTATATCCCTAGCCCTTTATATATTTTTTAAAACAGGCCTTGCTAAGTTGCCAAGGCTGACCTCAAAGTTGTAATCCTCCTATCTCAGCCTCCCAAGTAATGGGATTACAGGTGTGTGCCATCACACCAAGCTAATTTTTATCTTTTTTTTTTTTTTTTTTTAAGAACTGGAGCTTAAACCCAGGGGCATTGTACCTCCAAGCTACACCCCAGCCCTAGTTTTTATTCTTTATTTTGAAACAGGGTCTCTATAATTTGCAGAGGGCCTCAATAAGTAACTGAGGTTGGCTGCGAACCTGCAGTCCTCCTATCTCAGCCTCCCAAGTACTGGGATTACAAGCATGTGCCACCACGCCTGGCTTATTTTTATCTTTTGATTATATTTTAGTACCTTAGGTTTTAAATATGAATGAGGAATTATTAAAACAGTAGCCTCAATAAGATAATAGAAGGAAGGGGAATATGGTTTTGTGAAGAATGGAAAACTTTTCAGGAGGAAGTTAAAATATGCCAGAGATCTATAAGTAGTGAATATTATATTTAAATATTCAGGTTCCTTAGATGGTTATTAAGAGTAAGGTAATAAGCTGGGCACAGTGTCACATGCCTGTAATCCCAGTATTTGGGAGACTGAGACGAGAGGATTGCAGGCTCATGACCAGCTTCAGCAATTTAGTAAGGCTTTCCACAATTTAGTGAGATCCTGTTTCATAATAAAAATATAAAATAGAGTTGGGGATATAGCTCAGCAGTAGAACACCCTGAGTTCAATCCCAATACCACAACACACACACACACACACACACACACACACACACACACAATGTAGTGTAATAATGAATACTCTTGAAGTGTAAATATAAACTTATAAACCACAGAGAGAAAAGGATGCAAAAGAAACCTATATAGACAATGTCTTCATAGGTAATAGACTTAACTTATATATAAACATGTTTAACCAAACCAAATTCTTTATGGATATCACTTTATGGCTCAAACATCATAATGCACCAATAAAAGTATACAAAAACAAAATCTATAAAAAGTAAAATTAATCACAGTGGACATTCTTTATAATCACTAAACATCCATATGTAATATTGAACAACATTGTCTAGTAGAGAGAAAAAAGCCCAATATCTGTCTATATAGTTGCTAGATTTAGAAGGAAGTGACACACATGTACACATAAGTGACATCCAGTGGGGCCTCCAAAGAGCATGGTGAAGAGGAAGAGAATTCAGGAAAGGTTCCATGGTAGAGCAGAATCTTGAATTGAGCAAATTCCGCCTGAATTAGGAAGAAGACATTCCCAAAGAGGGACATAACGGGGATAAGGCATAAAACTAGTTTTTGTCATAAAGTTTTTGTGAGCTCAGGATGAGAGCTGGTATCTCCGAAGAGATGCTCATCTGTCTCTAAAAGGCTTGGACTTTGTTATAGGCAATGCAGAGCCCATGGGCAATTTCTATTCTGGAGGAAGTTATAAATTGCTTAGATCGGTGCTCAGAATTGAGGTCGCCATGATGTTTACTATGTGGCATTTGAAGCCAAGGAGGTGAACAAGGTCACTCAGGGAAGAGCAGAAGGCCAGGCTTAGACCCCTGGGGAGAGTGATATTTAGAGTCTCCAAGTCATTACAAAACTATCAAGTAAGTGAGAACAGAAAAGTGTCCATCAAATTTAGCAGTTGTGAAGTCACTCTTAACCTTTGCCAAAGTAGTTTAAACATATACAATGAAAAGGACAGGCACAAAGGGGAAAAAAAAATCAATGAACCAGGGTGATACTATTTTATCTATCCTGCGTGCTATCTTGGCTCAAAAGGGCAGTTGTTTTACAAGGAACATATGTCATGTATTTGTATTTTAATTGATAAATGTGAATCTGCAAACAAAATAGAATACACCACGGACAACAAAAGAAACAATGTTCATAAATGCCTACAGGTTCCAGACTGCCTGGTGTTGTCAGATGCACTGTAGGATTTACATCCTAAATGTGCTAAATGTGGCACAAACAGTACCTCATTGAGTGGTGTTCTCAGTATAAAGATTCTAACATTCTCCTCTTTATGACCTAGTTACCTCTTAAAACAGCAAACATACCTCTGAACAAACAGTCTGAAGTAGTGCTTAATATAAAAACAATGATGTTGAGATTTCTATAGTATTGGGGTCTACTTTTACTATTTAAAAAGCAGTAGGCCAGATTTAAGGTTTAAGATAAATTAATAGTGTGTTTTAGAAAGCCTCCTTAAAAATATGTTTAGAGTTTATTTTCAAGTACTTTGGTGATGAAGTTAAAATTGGTCCTATTTAACATGCAGGCCATTCACTTGAGCAGATAATGCTAAGAAACCTGTAGAATAATGAGTAAGGACAGATTGACTATAGGATTATAGCATGGAAATAGTCTCATGAAATAAGGTCTTTACTAGTTAGAAAGACATCATTTCTCTCGACTTTTGAACATTATTTTCCCCTCAGATTGATTCTACCATTATTAAATGTTTGGTAAAAGATCATTTCACAGTTTTAAGATTAACTAAGTTTATCAAGGAGCTTAAGAACATAGGGTTTGGCTTTCTTCCTACATTCACTGTTTGGCTTTGTTAATGTCAAGTAGGAAATGTTACCTGAGAGTAAGCTTCAATAAATCTTCATCTGTAAAATTGGGATAATGATAGTACCTACATCCAGCAGTGTATTCTAAGGTTGACATCAAGACTAATAGACATGGTGATGCACACCCATAATTCTAGCTACTTGGGAAACTGAGGCAGGAGGATCATGAATTCAAAGCTAACCTGTGTGATTTAGTGGCACTCTCTCTTAAAACAAAAAGTAAAAGGGCTGGAGATTCTAAGTCTGGGGTGAGTCTGGTTGTAAGCATGTAAGGTCCTAAGCAGAATAAAAATATGTTGCTATTTTATTCTCTTCTCTGTAGCCTCATATATGGAATGTCCTTTGTTTAAAGACTAATCAAGCTCTGTGTTCAAACCTATTATCTTTGGAGGGGAAAACTAAATTTTGAAGGAAATCAGACAAGCTTGAACTTTAATTTTGTTATGGGAAATTTACTTTTCCTTTTGGATTTTTAAAAGAAACTTCGGAATGATTTTAATACTCCAGCTATTCAACTCCCAAATTAAATGACGATAAATTGATTGATACATAGTTTTGAAAGCTCATATGATTGGGATAAAATACTTATTCCAATGAAAAGATTCATAGACTTGCAGATTACTTGCTAAATATTGAATATGATGCTTCCTCAAAAGTGAGGTTTATTTCAATTCTTAACATGATTGCTTAAAAAGTTAATATAACATATTGTAGTCAATATGCATTTATTGTAGTGTTTTTGCTTGTTTAATTAAGACTAACAAGATTGAAGTGGATGAGAATTTAGACTCTGGAACCAACATACACTAGCATGATTCCTTGTCTGTAAATGAGCTAATAAAACTGTTAAGAAGCAAATATAGTTAGTATGTATAAAGTGCTCGTAATAATATTAATGAAATAATAATGCATATTAAATTTCAACTATAATTTTTATTATTTATAATACTAAGAATTTTACCTCCCATCACTCAGATAACAATATTGTTAGATGATGAATACTATTTGTACAAAATGTGTGAGAAATACACCAAATGGTATTCTACTCAGCAATCAAGAAGGACAAAATAATGTCATTTTCAGGAAAATGAATAGACCTGGACAACATTATGCTAAGTGAGATTAGTCAGCCACAGAAAGTGAAGATCATATGATTTCTGTCATATGCAGAATCTAGGGAGTAATTGGGATACCAGTGGGGCTTCAGATAATGGAGGCGAAAGCTCAGTGGAGCCAGGGAGGTGGAGGAGAGGGAAGATCAATGAAGGAATTACTACTATTGGCTTTGTGTACATATGTGAGAACGGATACCAGTCAATCTCAATACTCTATATGGGGAAGGGGGAATGGGAAGGGAGCTGGGGGAAAGCCACCAAGTGCTTTATGCCTGTGTGTCACTATCATTATGACTTGCACTATAATGCACCAATAAAAGTATAAAAATACCATACATATTTTATTCTAGGTAATATTCCATATGATTGGTATTATTGCCATTCCACTTCTCCAATAAAGAAAAAAATAGGCTCAGAGAGGTCTAGTGGCCCACTCAACATCACAGAACTATAGAAGCTATAGAAACATGTCATTAGAATATGCTATTCCTTCTTTTAATGAACTCAAATTGAATAGAAAGCCCAACTAATGCCTTTTATTTATTTTCCTTTATGCCAACTTAATGTTTCCTGCACATTACACTGGATTTGGTTACTGATTCATTCTACAGAGTGGGGATCTTGTCGTCTTTTGGGAAAGCGGCTGAGAGTCATTACCAATTGTGTAAATCACGGTAACATTAAAGTTTGGGATTTGTAAATTTCCTGTTAGTGAATATCTTGTGTCAGATCTCTGATCTTTCCTGCTAACTTGTCAAGTAGCTTTCCTCCACTGAAAAATAGCAAATACATAATGTATTTCACACATTTTAAACAGTCTCTAGAAGGAGCCAAAGGGCCACAACATTACTCAGTTATGAACACAGAGATCATGCAATTGTTTTTAGAAGAGTGTTTGGAGAAATAGTAAAGGGTAATAAGTTTTGTTAGTTCACATAAAAATCACTTGCCATAATTTTCTGAATTTAAAGCAGAACAAAGCAATGTTTTAACTTTATTTTTCTGTATTTCATATTGTCAAAATGAACATCCTTCAAACAATATTTCCAAATTAATATTTTGTAATTCAGTTTTCTAAAGGATTATATACAATATAAACATAAAGTGTATATAATGCATATCTTCATGTTAAAAAGCTTGTGACATAATGTGTGCTAGGAGAATGTCTTTCCTAATGAGAGGATTTTTCTGGGCCTCAAGATGTGATGCACCACTCTCTTAGCAGTAGAATTCCTTTGGTTTAAATCCCAAATGAGATGTTTGAGGCAGTCCATCCACTGGACAGCTTCATTGGCTTTAGTCAAATAACCTCAGCATTTTGGATGTCATATATTAGAAATAGATGGTATTGTTAAAAAAACTGATGGTAAAGTATATAGATAGGTGAGTAGGTAGGTTGAATTGAGAGATAGCTATTATAGCTTTGGCTAATATTTTAATTTTTCTGTGATATCATATATGAGAATCCCAGGGAAGTTCCCTGGCTAAAGATAACCTGGATGCACTAGCTTGCTCCTTTCTCCTAACAGAATCCTCATTGCACCATTTCAGTGAAGGCCTACGGTCTACTGAAGTCTTCAGTGGGCAGTATCCCTGTTGGATACCACAAAGTATAATGATGACATTAAAAAAAATCCAGGTGAAGCTTGCAAAATAATTTAGTACCTTTATTAGGCTTTGCTACCAGCCTTTCATTATATAACTTTTTATTTATGGAAAGGATTATCCTATAAGATATGGGGTTGACTTTATGACCTTTCTCTATTTAAGTTACAGTCTTCTATTTGACTCTCCTTCTCGTGGGAACTCTGTGAGCAGATTTGCTGGTGTGTAAATCCCAGTGGAGATGCCCTATTTATTCAGTGTTGCTTGAATCTTGAATGCCCAAAGGTTTTCTCTCAGTTCTGCTGCTCTACTGTGATATTTTAATATGCTGATAGTAGTGATTTAGGTGACTCAAGCCACAAATATGTTCAAATATCTAGTATTCATTATCTCCACTGTTTAATGTGGCCCTCCTGTTAATTGAGGAAATAAGCCAGATTTGGAGATTATAGAAATGTACATCCAAGTTTAAATGCCAACTTTAGGAGCAGTGGCTCAGTAAACTTTCACTTATGTAACTGAGATACTCTAAGGTGAGTTTTAAAGTGAATAATAGGTATTTCCTAGGTAATGTTTTTTTGTTTTTTTTTTTTCCTACTGAGGCACTTTGCCTTTATTACTTACCAGATTTAAATTATACTCTTAATTATTCACAAAGCAGTTAAAATTATTTCTAATAAGTCAGTGTTTTCCTGGATGAGTAGCATCAGCTTCACCTGGAAACTTATTAGAATGAAGATTACCTGGACCTGACTCAGACCTCCTGAACCAGCAACTCTGCAGTTGGGGCCCAGCAATATGCCTTTAAGAAAATATCTTCTGATTTGGAAAAATAAAACCTCTCTCACACCAATACAACTGCAGTCTGAGAACCACTGCAGTACATCTAATGTACCAATGAAACATTGGATGTGAGACCGAAAGCGACTAAGTTGTCTAAGTATACTCTCCTGGTTCACAGAATACTTGCTAGACCTCACCGTCAAATATGATGATAGGCAACACATAGAAAAGGCATTCAAGAATACCTGTTGCATAAACTAATGACTGCATTCTGTGCAAACAAGGTTTGTGTAGGCTTTACAGTGTGGGAAGAATGACAGGATCTTAAAAATGATTCAATATGTCCCATATTTGAATGCTGTTATCTATGTATAAGGGCCATGTTAATACATTGCACACACTTTTTTCTAAAATATATCTAATATATGTAGGCCTACCTGTGAATTCTAGGTATATAGGTACTTTTAACTTCAAAAAGAAATAAGTTTGCAGTAACTGATCTACTTCTAAATTTGCTTTTCACAAATTGTAAGCAATTGTTATAATCCTTAAGTATATGAGAAGAATGAAATACTTTATATATTTCCTGGGATTATTATAAAGATCCACTATACTTAGAAGCAAATTCTAAATTTTAACACACAAGCATTAGTTCAGTAGGTCATTAAAATACTACTTACATTTTTTTCTTTTCTTGAGGTAAAATTGCACATATATACCTGTACAACTTGATGAGTATTTACTTATTGTATACCAAACTATAAGTACAATCAAGATGATGATTAAACTCTTCAACCCTCAATTTTTCTTGCCCAAAATATTTCTTTGTAAACTCTTACTCCTACCCCTCCCTGACTGATTTAATTCTCAAGCAACAACTATTTTGTTTTTGTAATTACATAGCCTTGAAATTTATGTAAAAACAATCATTTGAATTTTCTATGTATATTCTGGATACAAGTACTTTATTAGATACATGCTTTAAAACTATATTCTCCTGATCTGTGGCTTGTTTTTTTTTTTATTCATTAAAGTCTTTTAAAGATAAGACATTTTAGTGTTAGTAAAGTCCGATTTCACAGTGTGTCAATATTTCCTTTTATAGATCTTGCTTTTGGTTTCATATCTGAGAAATGTTTCCCTAATCCAAAGTCACAAAGGTTTCTTCCTATGTTCCCGTCTAGAAATTTTATTTCTGTAGTACTGGGGATTGAACTCAGGGGCATATAACTTCTGAACTACACCCTAGGATTTATTTTACTTTTTGTTTCAAAACATGGTCTCCCTCAGGTATGGCACTCTGCTGGCTTTGAACCTGTGAACCTTCTTTTTTAGCCTCCCAAGTACTGGGAATACAGATGTGTGCCAACACATCTTCCTTCCTTCTAGATATTTTAGTTTTATGTTTTATATTTATATTAAGGTGTATAATATATTTTTAGTTAATTTTCACATGTGAGATGAGGTTTAGACTGGATCTTTTTCTTTTTTCTCTTCTCCCTCTCCTTTGTTTCCCTACTCCTTTTTCTTCTTCTTTTGCACATAGACAACAAATATTTGCAAAAACTTTTCTGAAAAGACTGTTTTTTCTCTGCTAAAGAGATTTTAAAATTTTGTTGAAAAATCAGTTGTTCATATATATGTACACTTATACCTGAACTCTACTCTGCTATTCTATTATTGTAAATGGTATTGTTAATTTCAATTTTCTTTTTTTTTAATTTCCAGAACATGAACTTTTTATTTCTTTTGTATATTAGTCCTTTATTGTGTAATCTTTCAAAGCTCACCCAGTAGTACTCATTTAGTATAATCTGTCAGATTTATTAAATATTTGGGCATATCTTCTGAAAATAAAGACAATTTTACTTCTTTTTTATCTGGATATCTTCTGTTTCTTTTCCTTGCTTGATTTCATTGGCTGAAACCTCCTGCTCAGTGTTGATTACAAGTAGAGAAGCCAGACATCCTTAAATAATCTCTCCTCTAGCACCATATTAGCTATGGAGTTTTAGAATATTCCCCTTTTGAAAACAAACAATTTTCGAATTATTCCTAGTTTCTTGAGCATTTCTCTTTACAGAAATGGATATTGGATTTTTCAAATATTTTTCAGCATCTGAGGAGATGATCAAAATGATCATGTGGTTTCTTTTCTAGACTGAATATGAAGAGTTACATTGACTAATTTTCAAATGCTAAAACAGCTTTGCATTTTTGTAATAAAAATCTGTTGTTTACTCTTTTATATATTTGTGTTTGTATTAACTAAAACTTCATTTATAGTTTTTTAATTTAGATTCATGTGAGATATTGTTCCATTTTTATTCTAACTTTTTTTTCCCGTCTATATGGTATCTGAGTAATACTGTCTTGTGTGAATGAGGTGGGGATTTCTAGCCCTTCTTCAATTTTTTTTTTGTTTTTTTGGCTAGGGTATGTGTTATTTCTCTTTAACTATTTGATAGAATTCACAACTGAGGGTTTTTTTTGGGGGGTGGGGGTTAACCAAAGAATCGAATTCTTTAATTGATATAGTACTATACAAATAATCTCTTTCTTCCTGAAGAGACCTGGTAGTTTGATTTTTAAAAGTTTGTTCATTGTCTTCCATGTTATCAATTTTTTAAATACTTTCATTGGTGCATTGTAATTAAACCTGAGAGTGGGGTTCATAGTGATGCAAAAATACATGCACGCATGTCTTGGTGGATTTCCCTCTGGATCCCACCCACTCTTTTTGATTCATTGATATTTCTTTATTACTATTATTTGCTCTCTATTTCATTTATTTCCACCCCAATTTTTTTCTGCTACTTATATTAGGTTAAATTTGTTCTTTTGCCTGTTTACTAAGTGAAAACCCGAGACCATTGAGTTGAGGCCTTTCTCTTAATACAGACATATAGCTCCATTACTTCCCTTCATATGTCGCTTTGGTAAAAACCCAAACATTCTTCTTTATTAATTTTTTTTTTTCCTTTTTTGTGTTTGCAGTACTGGGGGTTGAACCTAGGACTTCACATATGCTAGGCAAGTGCTCCACTACAAGTCACATCCCAGTCCCTTAAAAAATGTGTGTGTGTGTGTGTATGTGTGTGTGTGTGTGTGTGTGTGTGTGTGTCTGTCTATATTTTGAGACAGAGTCATACTAAGTTGCCCAGGCTGGCCAACAACTTGTGGTCTCTTCCTTCAGCCTCCCAAGTATGTGTGCATTTAGTCACCACCATCATGTGCCGCCACTCCAAACTCTGTTGAGTTTTGATTTTACTTCAGCTTAGAATACATTCTTATTTCTCTTTTGATTGTTTTGACATATATGTTAGTTAAAAGTGTGTTATTTACTTTCCAAATATTTGGGAATAATCACAACATCTGTTGCTGATACATAATTTAATTACATTGTACTTGTAGAACATGTTTTGAATTACTTGAATCAGATAAAAAAATAAGACTTGTTTAATAGTCAAAATATAGTAGAGTTTGGTAAATGTTCCAGGTATACATGTAAAGAATATATATGTGTTGTTGTTGGAAAGAGTGTCCCAAAGATGTCAATGAGGTCAAAGTGGTTCATAGTTTTTGCTTAAGTCTTCTAGTATCTTACTAACGTATGGTTCTATTATTTTTGTTTAAATAACAAATTATCTTTTAAAGTGATTTACATAATTACAGCCTTACATATTTCTCTATATGATTACCCTTTTCAGTGTTCTTCATGTCTTAGTGTAGATATGTATTTCTCTCTGAAATGATTTTTCTTTGGCTTGAAGAACATTCTTTATATTTGTTGTAGTGATGATTCGCTATTGATGAATATTTTCCAGCTTTTGTGTGTGTTTGAAATGAATCTATTTCACCTGCATTTTAAGAGCTCTTTCATTATATGTAGAATTCCAGGTGTGCTGTCTTTCTTTTAATACTTTGAAAGTCTTGTCTCACTGTCTTCTCACATGATTTTTTATGAGAACTGTGCTGTTATTCTCATAGTTGCTTTTAAGTTTTTCTCTTTATTACTAGTTGAAGCAATTTGATTATGTCATATCTTGATCTAGCTTTCTTCATGTTTCTCTTGCTGAGTGAGTAATGATTTGCATTTTAGGGTTTATGGTTTTTAAGGCTTTGGAAAAATTTCAACCATATCTGCAAAATATTTCCGGTTCATTTTCAGCATGGATATTACCTGAATATTTGGGCTATTGAAACTGTCCACAGGTCACTATACTCTTTATTTATTTTGAATTTATTTTCTTTCTGTATTTCACTTTAGATAGTTTCTATTGCTATGAATTCATTATTTTTCCTGTGCAGTGTGTAATCTGCTGCCCAACCCATCCAGCTTTTTTCATCCCAGGAATTTTAGCTTCCAATTATAGAAGTTATTTGTGTCCTCATACAAATTTCCATAACTCTATTTTTTAAACATATGGGATACAGTATAATAACTATCTTATGTCTTGCTTTATTGACTTTTCATCTATATTAGTTTTTGGTCTATTTTTTGGCTGATAATTCTCTTCATAATGTATAATGATTTCTTCTTTGTATATTTGGTGTGTGTGTGTGTGTGTGTGTGTGTGCGTGTGCGCGCGCGCACATGTGTCATTTTACCTCAGCTAGAGCCCAGCCCTTTTTTAAATTTTTTTTTGTTTTTTTTTTTATTTTGGGTCTATCTAGGTTGTTGAGAGTCTTGCTAAGTTGCTGAGACTGGTCTCAAAACTGTGATCCTCCTGTCTCAGCCTCCCAAGCACTGCAATTACAAGTGTGCGCCACCATGCTTGGCTAGTTGGTCATTTTTTTACTAGACATCAGATTACAAATTTAGCCTGTTGGGTGGTAAGTGCTTTTTATATTGTTCTCAATGTCCATGAACTTTTTTCTCAGGTACTTGGAAGTAGTTTGATTCTGTTGGGTCTTGTTTTAATGCTATGCTAGGCAGTTTAGAGTAATGCTCAATCAAGGCCTTACTATTTTTCACTACTGAGGCACAACCTTCCTGGGACTTTATGTCTGTGCTTGTCAGTTATGACAAGCACTTATGAGAACAAGCACTATTGCCGGCCCAGTATGAGTGCCCAGTGTTGTTCTGTTTAATTCTGGTGGCTCTTTCCCTGCCGTTGGTTTCCTCACCTTCCTAATCAACCTCAGGCAGAGTCCTTGGGGGAACTCCCTGCAGATCTCTGGCATGCTCTCTTGGTGCAGCCCCTTCTTCTTCCATATCTCAGGTGAATTCTATCTTCTTCCCTCTCCCTGGGCTCACGGTTCTGTCTCAGGCTCAGAGCATGCATTACTTTCCACTTGGGAGCCCTTTCCCTCCCTCACTGCCTAGAAGCCTGTCAAGCAGTAAACTGGGGTAGACTCTGGCTTTCCCTCCCATGGTGTCTCCTGTTCCTCAGGGAGCTGTCATTCCTTATCTTATAAGCATTGTCTTGAAAAGTTTTTTGTTTTTCTTTTACTTCCTTCATGTAATGTTTCTAATTTATTGTTGGTTGCCTGAGGCAAGACTGTAAGTCCAATGCCAGTTTTTTTCATCTTCTCTGGAGGCTGAAAAGGCACCTGTCTTTATCTGATTTTTTACTGGTCTTTTATTCTCTCTACCATTTTTTGGTTCAGTGTGTACGAACATTGGTATCTGAGACACCAGAAAGTGTATATCCTTTCCATTTGTGTAGCTATTTTTAGTAAACCTTATGTTATATGGCGGCTCAGTGTTTTCCCAGTGATGCCATCTAATTGGCTTCAAATGGCAAATCTCTTTCAACTACAGGCAGTGGGGAGTGTCATTTTTTGCTTACAGAAAATATTATCACTAGCCTGTCTCTATTCACAGCCTCATTAAGTTATGCTGGAAAGGGTTAAAAATATCAGCTGGATAAATTTAGTTCAAATGGGCAAATATCATATATTATTTTTCACTTTATACCTTTGTGCTTGGTTATTTTGTTAATTGAGATTATTAGATAATTATTTTATTCAGTTATTTATAGTGATCACTGACAGTTTTGGAAAAGTTTGAGACAAATGATATATATTTATGTTCTGAAAATTATCTTATTGTTTAAAGATATGATTCCAAAAATAAAAATGAAATTGGAAAATATATAAAATGTTAACTGCTCAAAATCTATTGTATTAGTTAAATATTATAATTGAGCATCCCTTTATATATTATATACACCAAACTTGTGGAATTATTAGTTCATACATTAAATGTATCCTAAATTTTCAGCATCTATTAAATAATTACTGTTATAGTTCACTACTATTATTTTTATAAATATAATTAAAAATAGATATAATATAAATAAATATAAATAAATAAATATAAATAAAAATAGACATGGGCAAAAATGTGATTTAGTTATTGTAACAAAAGGATATTGCCGAATAAACTTCATGGTAGAGTTATAATGTCTGTTTGTGTTTTTCTGTTGTGTTTTGTTTTATTTATTTATTTATTTTGTTTGTTTGTTGGCACTGGAGATTGAACCCAGGGGCATTCTACCTCCAAGCTATACCTCCCGCCCTATTTTTTTAATTTTGAAACAGGGTATAGCTAGGTTTAAGGGAATCTCACTACTTGCTCAGGCTGTCTTCGAATCTGCCATCCTCCTGTCTCAGCCTTCCGAGTACTGGCATTACAAGTATATGCCACGATGCCTGGCTCTGTTTGTGATTTTTAAACAGTCTGAGAAGACCATGCTAATGTGTTTTTTTTTCTTTTTAAAGATATCTGCAATTAAAGAGTGATGCACAAAGAAGACAAGTCTTGGGGTCTTTTCATTGATTTTTTAAGTCCTTGAGAATGAGGTCTAATATATAAGAATTGACATCCATATGCAAATTTCCTTTACTTTTGGTTCTTCCATTCGCTTAGACCAAAACAATTTTGCTTCCTTTCTGTCTCCTACCCCATGTCCATCAGTCAGGGAATTCTGCCAGCTCTACCTGTAATATCTATCTAGAATCCTACTATGTTTCCATAGCTGACATCTCTGATTATTATAATGGCCTTCTAACTCAGCTCCTTGTTTTTCTTCGTGCCGCTACATCTATTAACAGCAAAACAAAGTGATCTGTTAAAGTGGATAGTCTCCTACTTCTGCTCACAACCTGCAGTGCCCCCCAGCCCACTTCATAAAAGCCAAGGACCTTGAAATTGCTTGAAAGCTCTACATAATCTGTTTCAGGCTCACCTTCTTTTGAGGCCATTGCTGCAAAAATGTGCTTGTTGACATTTTGTAGTATAGCCTGAGATTGGTCATTACCTCTAAGGAGGGCTAACATTTTAGAACAGGGTTATCTTAGGTATAAATCTGGTGGTTTTGATTATATAAACCTAGTTTTTCAGACCTTGTATGTTTTATTTCTCTTGTATTGTAAATAAAAAGCAATTACCTGAACATTTTAAACTCAAGGTCACATTATGAACGAGGAGCAATTCTTGTCTTGCCGTAAAAAATGGTTTTAAAATCAGGCTCTTTCTGTCACTAGGGATATATTTTCTACCTGTGAAACTACTGGAGGACTGTTCTGAAAGCAAGTTTCCATCCTCATCAATTTGTTAGTCTTTGTAAAAATTTAGAGCTGTGGCAATAGCTTTCACACATTTCTTTTGTTTACAAATATTTTTGTGCTTATTGCATAATAGATACTGAGTGGGTTACCAGTTGGGCGAGCAAAATAAATAAATCTCATGCACCTGGGTATTTTACATTCTCATAGGGATCACAATAGTGATTGAATAGTTATACAAATATTTAACCACAATTTTTGACCAAAGTTAAGAAGAAAAAATAGGATTTGAAGGATATATAACTCCAAGATGATCTAGAAAATCAAAGATAACTTCTTTAAAAAAGTGAGGTATCAGCTGAGGTAAGAACTATGAAAAGAATGTAACTCTTGAGTTGTAGCCTAGGAGAGGCGAGGTATAATGGAATGGCAGATGCTCTGTAACAAGAAGATGTGTAGGAACTGGATGAAGGTTAGTGTGACTGAAGAACAAAGAACAATGAGGGTGTAGTGCAAAGAGAACTTAGAAACAGGTACATGATGGAGATTGCACACTTGAAATATCCTATTAAGATTTCAGGTTTTTAATTCTAATTATATCCTTGAAGATTTATATGGGGGCAATGACACAGTATTTATTCTGTGAAAAAAATCAGTCCAACTGAAAACCAAGTGTATTATAGACAGAAAGAGAATGAATGTTATAGAATCGGAACAGAGAGCAATCTAGTTTTCGAGGCAACAGATGTTCTTGGGTAGTGATAGTAGGGGCCAATAAAAGTAGAAGGGGGTTAAAGGTATAGAAGAGACACAATCAATAGGATTGAATGTTACCACAAAAGAGACAGAGCTTTGAAGAGGGACTTCTAGATTTTGGACTTTAACAACTATATACAGTGCAGGACACTTTACTGCATTGGGGAATGTTGGGAGAGAATAAATTTAAGCTCTTTGTGAATTCTGGATTAGACATATTGTATTAAAATTCAAGCTGGGGTATGGCTATTGTCAAGTAGAAATTCAGAGTAGATGTATGGTAAATATGTAAATTTGGGGTCACCAGGATGAGGAGAATAACTAAAGTCATTAGCATGGATGAACTGACCTATTGAATGAGAAAAGAGAATTTTCAGACTGTAAGCTACCTATCCTCAAATTAGAAAATACTGAACAATATATAATATGTAAATAATATTATATATATTTACTTATTTATTTATTACAAGTGTGAACTTTTTCTTTTAGTGGTTTGTTAGCCGGGCCTTTAAAGATAATATCCTATGTGAGAAACAGATAGACCCTGGCTATGTCTATTCTGTGACCGGCTACTCTAACACTTAGGATGATCTTATGTATTTCTCTTATGAAAAGAAAATATTTGTAATTAACTACCTTTTTGTAGGCAGTTCAGTTAATAGCAAGAATTCGTATTTGGCTAAGAGATGTAAACTTGATGTAGGCATTTGTTTTTATAGAATCTTAAATAATTTTCTGTGTCAAGATCTTTTTGAACAGTTTTGTGTTAGTGTAGGAGAAGAAGTCAGGGTTCTGCATCTCTTCTTTTGAATTTGAATTTTAATGATTGGCTCTGCTTTTTACTCTTGAGCTTTTAGCCAAAAGCCAAAAAGTGATGACTCTACTTTTTGATGAGAAGAAAAGTTACTCTCCTCCCTTGCTTACTCTCCCTGTTCACTATAGATACCAGATGCATTTTCTTATATTCTTACTTTCCTTGGATTTTTTAATATACATTTATTAAGGGGTCTTAGAAAAATTATATAATTGGCCCAATTCTCCCCTGGTTGTAAAAGTTATGCAAACACCAACTCTTCTGTTTGTTTTTTCCTTTAGCCACAGTAATAATTCGGGCACCTTGGAACAGACCCTAACTCTGTGGTCTAAAACTTAAGGATGTCATTTACTGTATATTGAAATGGGTTTAGAATCTTTACAGTATGCAGAGGTTACTTACTCCATTCTCGTCTTATGGAAGTAAGTGGTCATTTCCTCAGACTTGAGTCTTGTAAGGATATTCATTTCCTTTTTAATAAGGGAATGTCAATCTTGCTCTCAGCTGTTGGCCCTATTTAAAATATGTATATCCTGCCCTTAATCACCAACCTATACCATCTGCATTCCAGGGACTTTTTAAATGATATGACCTCAAACTTAGTGATATTTAGTACTTATCAGAAGCTTAGTTGGGGGAAATGGTATTTATAGAGAATAGCCTGAAGCTTATCCATTCATGAAGAAACTCTAAATTTTACCCTTGCATTCGGTTAAACCATCTGAGAGTTGTATTTTGCATATTATTCTTTCTTTTGACTTTCTCTTGCTTTACCTAAGGGCAGTGCAATTTCTACACTTCCATATTTTTATTATATTTTGTTATATACTGTTGAAAGTTGCTTTGGATGAGATTTGTGACTAATTTTATGAACTAAAGGTATAGGACCTTATTTGTGAAATGTCAATGGTTGAATAGGATATATAAGTATATAAACATACATTTACACAAAGATAAGTGCTATAAAATGACTTATCTGTCCATCATCAGTTTCCTAATATTAAATAAATCATTAGTATAAAACTCTCAAAATCTTGTTCTCAGCTCTTTAAAAAGTAACCGGTCTGGGAATTCCTGGTGGTTTTATATAAATTAATATGACAGTTGTAGCTAGAAGTGGGGCTGTGTTTCTTATTTTATCCTTGTCCTGGGTTCATATGCCTTAGAAATTAGCTACTAATTGATCCTAAAAGTAGAATTTCCTTTTTTTGCAATGGATTTTGAATGAATACCTTGCCTAGAAATTAGTCATAGAAGAATAATGAAAATAAAGGTCATTCATAAATTCATATCTAATCCAGGGGAAAAAACGTTTTAGGAAAACATATAATATTAGAGGAAAAATTATAGTGACATATTTTTGCTTGAAAAAGGTAGGCAGTTTTGGTTAGCATGAAATATCTATTTTGCCCATAGGCAGAAGGCAGAGGAGAAGTAAATAGCCAATACATTAGTTATTACCATTCCAACTTTATTGGAAACTTTTTAAGGTTCTGGTGAAGTTGTTCTTTGTAACATTTTGACTCAATTATGCCTATACTTTCTGATGTCCAAACTGGAAGAAAATATATGCAAATGATAACATTTGGAATTTTTTTTTATAAAGTCATTATCGGTTCCCAGGTCATGTTTATAAAATCATTCTCCAAAATATGATTTTATAGGTATTTTTGTGGTTACTACAGCCTAATAAATGGCATTTTGGTGAATTATGCATTGAGTGGCAGATGCATAACCAACACTCTCATGGAGGGAAATGAACAGGAGAGTCTCAGTTGCTGGGAACTCCAAAGGCTAGCGGAAACAGCCCAAATCTCCAGAGAACACATGGAGGGTAATTTTACTGGTAAAAGAAAGAGTTCAAATTCTGCTGTGTCCATGGATGACAGGCATCACTACCAATCTGATTATCATGTAAGAGTGGGGAGGTGTGTAGCTGGTGGAACCAGAAAGGAAGCACGGCCAAGACCATTGTGCATGCTTTGCCTGACTTCTAACCCATGGTGCATAATTAAAATGCACCAATAAAAGAATAAAAAAAAGAGAGAAATGTTTGATTGACTGTGATTAGAGAAGAACAGTCATAGTCTTCAGTATCAGATAAGGTAATTTAATTCTGGTATCTTTGTGTAAGGCACTGTTCTAAATTATTTATTTATAGGTTCCATAACAAACTATAGTGTTAGCATCCAGTTTGTATATTAGGTGAAGAAGCAGCAGTATTCCATTAAGTAATTTATTCAAGGACTCATGAAGCAGAACAAGGTTTGGGCCCAGCCATCTGGCTCCAGTGTCTGCAATTTCTTACCTCTGTTCTTTGCTTGCTGATGATCATGAGATAATGTGTAAATTTTCATATTTTTTTCTGGTGAAAATTTGTTATGCATTATTTACTGGCAATTTTTGCAGCCAACTTGCACTCATTAAAATCAGTCATATAGACTTTGTAATCATTGTTTTAAAATGTAGTTTATTAAAAAAAAAGAAAAATATCTTCAATTTCCATGTCTGTGGAATGTTACTTATTGAAGTAAGTTTCTAACTTTCTATTAAATACCAAAGGAGTAGTTTTAAACAAACTACTACTATTACTTCAATTCACCTTATAAGTAACAGCAGAGTAAATAAATAAATATCAATGTTTTATATAGAAAATTGTTAGAAGCCGGGCGTGGTGGCACACGCTTGTAATCCCAGCATTTGGGAGGCTGAAACCGAAGGATCCGGGTTCGCGGCCAGCCTCAGCTACCTAGTGAGGCACTCCGCAACTTAGTGAGACCCGGTTTCAAAATAAAGAATAAAAAATAGGGCTGGGGGTGTAGCTCGGAGGTAGAATGCCCCTGAGTTCAATCCCCAGTACCACAAAAAAAAAAAAAAGAAAAGAAAATTGTTAGAAAATAAGTTCTGTATGTATGTTATGCAACCTCACTAAAAAAAGGAGAGAAGTGTGACATAGCTAGATGCATAATAGCTATGTCTGTGAACTTGGTGACTTAATTTATAGTCCATTTCTAGCGCCATGATCATACTCATAATGTTTCCACCCTAATGCGATACTTTATAATTACCATACAGGGGGTCAGAACAATGGCAGGGCTTCTCCTTGGAGAGGAGTATTGTGGTCTCAGTGTAATGCACTTATGAAAGCATAGAGTTTTGATTAATACATGTAGTTGATAATGGGTGTTAGTTTCTTCTGTTTTCTAGAAATAAATAAACAACAACTATTTTTAGAACCAAGTACTTTTGCAGCCTTAAAAATAGTAATTGAAAGTAGAGATATAGGATCCTATTTAAAAGGTCTCATCTTTTCAAGAATTCATTTCTTTTTTTTTTTTTTTTTTCTGGTACTGGGAGTTGAACTCAGGGGCATTCTACCTCCAAGCTATACCCCCAGCCCTATTTTTTATTCTTTATTTTGAAACAAGGTCTCACTGAGTTGTGGAGTGCCTCACTAGGTAGCTGAGGCTGGCCGCGAACCCAGATCCTCCAGTCTCAGCCTCCCAAATGCTGGGATTATAAGTGTGCACCTCCACACCCAGCTAAGAATTCATTTCTTAAGCACAGCAAAGACATGATTTATTTACATACTTCTTGTTGCTATACACAAAAGTCCTAGACTATTTTAAAAAGGAGTTTCTGTTACCATATTTTTTCAACTGTCATTTCTTCACGTCTCTTGCTCTCCTCTGCCTACCAGAGGCAACTTCCACACATTGACTGGGCTCTTCTACTAGAGAAGTTTTCTGCTGCCACAACCTGGGACATGCTTTAGTCCATGTGGATGCCCCAGACAACAGGAAGGAGGCATGGTTACTAGACCTGCACAGTTTACTCCACCTCAGAACCCTTGTCTGGGGTCTCACTGCAGGGCTTTCCAAGATCTAGAACTGGTCCACCTATTTTATCTTTTGTACATATATCACACAGGCAAAAACCATAGCTACAAAAAACCCACACAAGACAAATATATAACTCAATGAATTATTATAAGACAGAAACCTTGTACTTAACCACACAGCTTTAGAGATAGAACCTTGTTAGAATCTCTCCATGTGTCCATTCCAATGAATACTATCTTCCTACTACCAAAATTAACCACTACTCTATTTTATAGGGTTTTTATTTGTTTTATGATTATTATTTTCTGCTAATTATTTATTATTATTATTATTATTATTAGTAGTAGTAGTAGTAGTAGTAGCATTGGGTATTGAACCCAGGTGCATTTTATCTCTGAGATATACCCCCAACTCCCCATCCCTTTTTAAATTTTGGAACAGGGCCTTGTAAGTTGTTCCTATGTTTCTGAAACTAGCCTTGAACCTGCAATCCTCCTGTCTTTGCTTCTCAAGTAATGGATTACAGGTGTGTGCCACCATACCCGACCAGTTCTTTATAATTTTATTGCTTGAAGGTTAAGTCTTAAACTTTGTTGTTTAGCTTTTTGTCTCATTTTATTTTGTTTCTTTCCATTCTATGCAGTGATGTGGCTGTCTGTTTCTATGATTTTGCGATTGTTGATAGACAGTGTCTAGATCTACGAGTTTACTGTGAGATGAACATTGTTGGTTTGTCACATCTATCATTGCTTTTCATTCATTTGCTAAAATTATAAAGAAACACTTCTACCTATATGCTCTTCAGTAAAATAGCTGCTTGGTTCTTTTACTTTATGTATCAGATTTAAAGATAAAGAATTAATTGGCAAAATTGACAAGCTCATTGATTTTAAAGTATCTTTATAAACACTTGGATAAAATATATTTGAAGAATGTTAATATATTGCAGTTTTCATACTTGTTGAAACTTAAATTATTCCATCTTGAGTCAATGGGATTTTTGTTTACATTGTTTCTTTCTTTCTCTGTTTTGAGATAAGTGTCACACTATTTTGCCCAGCCTGTGGGGTCTAACTATATTGCCCAGGCTGGCTTTGAACCTGGGCTTGGGCCCAGGGAAGTTCCTGACTCAGCTTTCCAAGGAAGCTAGAACTCATGTATGTGTCATCATACCTGGCATGGTTCTGTTGTCTTCTGACATGACTTAATAGCCTTTGATAGCTTCCTCCCTATCTGCTATACAAGAATTCTAGTGCTGCCTGCTTGACTTGTGGATTTCCTGCCCAAGAGCACAATATTTATTTAATAAGTTCTCATTTACTTTATTGGACGGTGGTGTATAAGATGACTATCCTTGTGCCAGGGATATTGTTTTTAGGAGTTTTCAGTAGACAGAATACTACACACTGGACAGAGCAGAGTACTAAAGCATAAACATCTCACAATTCCCACTGATACTCTCAAATCAAACCAGCCTTAGGTCATTTTTACTTAACTTCTTCTATTTACGTCCAAATGACATGCACACTACATACCCTTGTTCTCCAGGAGCATCCCATATGGTAGACAGACTCTATCGTGACCCACAGTGACCTCACCTTCTGTTATTCATCCTCACATAATTTCTCTGCCTTGACTGAGACTTGCTCTTAGTAATAGAATGCAGCAATGATCACTGGGTGTCATTTCTGTGATCATGTCATATAACCTAAGATCTCATCCTGTTAGCAGACTTATTTTAGAGACTTGCTGGCTTGATTAAGTGACCATTAGAGAAGCCAGGAGGAAAGAAACTTCAGGTGGTTTCTGGGAACTACAGGCAACTTCTGGAAGTTAACATGGCCTCTGACCAATGACCAGCTCCCTCCTATCACCTGAAAGACTGAAGTTGCCAGATTGACAGCAATGAATTGAATGCTTCCAATAGCCTTGTGAGTGAATAAAAGAGTTCTTCCCAAGTCTGTCCTGCAACATCAAAACCCAGCCCTGGATCTCACCTCTTAACTGCTATCTTGTGAGATCCTAAACAAAGGATGCAGTTAAATCATGCCTGAACTTCTGACTCATAGGAAATCTGAGATAATAAATATGAGTTAAGTCACAGTTCTTTGGTGGCAATTCATTATGTAGTGACATAAATGAACACACCCCATATTTTTCATTTGCTTTATCCCAAATTATAAACATAATAGTATTAGAATAACAAGACTATATACCAGAATGATTATTGTAGACAGGAGGGAAGAAGAGAGGGGGGGTTTTCTTCTGATATAAGGTGTTTCTGTTGAAAAGCCTTCTGTTGATCTCATTTTATTCCCCTTATAAGTCTCTCTTGTTTAAATATGTAAAGGATTTTTTCCTTTTTATTTAAATTTCTATAATTGTATTTGACAGGTTTTAAATTTCAGTTTTTAAGTTAATATTTTCAGAAATGTGATATGTACATTCAATATGAGCATCACTTATTTTTTTAATTTCAAGAAAACTTTCCTAAATTGTAATATTTAATAGTAATTCTCTTCTATTGTTTTGATTTCATTCTTCATGGAACCTTATAATTGTACTGGGAATCTGTTTTAACTATTTTTATTTGTTTTTATTTTATTTTATTTATTTATTTATTTATTTTTTTGTGGTACTGGGGATTGAACTCAGGGGGATTCTACCACTGAGCTGTACTCCCAGCCCTATTTTTATTCTTTATTTTGAGACAGGGTCTCACTAAGTTGCGGAGTGCCTCACTAGGTAGCTGAGGCTGGCTGCAAACCTGGATCCTCTGGTCTCAGCCTCCCAAATGCTGGGATTACAAGCATTTGCCACCACACCCGGCTTTTTAACTATTTTTAGTATTTATCACTTTCTACTATTTTGGGGGGGTACTATGGATTAAACACAGGGGCATTCTACTCAGAGCTACACACCCCTGCTCTATTTTCTTATTTATTTATTTATTTACTTATTTTAATTTTGAGACAGCTTGGTTCTTGCTATGTTGCTGAGAGTCTTACTACATTGCTGAGACTGGCCTTGAATCTGTAATTCATATTTCAGCCTCTGAAGTACTAGGATTACAGATGTGAGCCACCACACGCAATTTGTACTAAGTTTTATTTTATCTTGCTTTTCACTTTTTTGACCTTTGAATTTTTATTTTTACCTTTTATTTGATCAATTTTAGTTCCTTCTAGGTTAGTATAAATTTTAAATTTGATTTTTCCATACCTCTCATTCCTTTTTTAATTTAAGAATCTCATTAAATTTATTATTCTAATTTATCTTTGGCTCTAATTATACTTCCCCTAATATATTTAGGTTATCTTAAATGGTAAAAATATAATTTTGATGTGTTAATGTCCAATGGTCCTGTCATGCTTTTATTGTTTGTAGGAAGCTTATCTGTATCCATGTTCTCTTTTTTAGTTACAACTGAGTGAACTTCGACTTGACCTTGTTCTATTGCTCACTCTATGTGAAGTCACATTTTTCTGATCTAGAAGGAGGCCTGGTTCATGTGTGTTTTCTAAATTCACAGTCACCTCTTTTGTTGATGTTATATAAGCAATATGATATATTGCTTTTGCGATTTTCTGGCTTTCAGCGCTTACATTCCTTATAATTTTTTTTTCCCTTTCTTTCTTAGTTTTTATTGTCACTGTTCTACTCCAATGTTTATTCTTGGTGTTTTCCTCAGTGTTATTCTCTGCCCTTAAATGGGTTCTTGACTAGCCAATTTCAAGTGATTCAAGGGGCAACACAGCTCTTCAGAACTTACAGTAAATTACTCGTGTCTGCCTTCTTCTGTACTAGGAAAAAGTTCATGTTCAACTGCTAGCATCAGATCCAGCCCACTGTGTTTAGGCTTTTTTGATTATGTTAGGATTATATGGTTCTCAAGTGTGTGTGATGCCCCATCCGTCTCCACCCTGAACAGATGCCAATACCAGAAAGGTCACTAAAGTTCATATTTCCGGTTCCTGGGAAATTCTCCCCACATCGTTTTGTTGTGTTTTCTCGTGGTTTGGGGTTTGCAGTCGGGTTGTTTGATTTGTATTTATTGAGCAATCAAGAAGATTTCAACACTCTGCTGCCACCACTTCCTGCCCCTTTCCTCAACTCTCTGATTTTTTATATCAAAAACTTGCATTTCTCAATTTTCCACTACACATTCTTTATAATTTTATATCTTACACTGTTTTACTTAATTAAGTCTTTTCTTCAGCTACAGCACATCTTCAAACCCCTCTGCCCTTCCTGTTTTTACCAGTTTCTGAATCCTTTCCTATTCAGTCAGAATCCCTGGATTAATCTATCACTTTGAAGCATTCAATAATGCTGTCATTTCCCTGGTCCTCTTTTCCTTTTTCTGAACAATTCCTGTCAAAGTTCCATTGTATTTAAGCTAGCTTTAATGCTTCTTTATCCCTATATATATCTATCAAGCATCACTAAGAATTGACACATGGCATTGTAGACACAATTAGAGACGTAATTTCCAAACTCAGACATCAAGAGTTGAGTTTTAATGTGCATTGGTAATTCTTTTATTTGTCTCCACCCCATACCCTTTCAAATTCTTCACTGGAAATTCTAAATCTTCAATAAGTATTCAAAAGCCCTGCAGTCATTTCTCTATTAGCAGATTTTTTTTGCTAATTCCAAAGGAAAATAAACTCCATCAAGATATTATCTGTTTTCTCCAATTCTGACCCTAATTTACTCAGGTAAATTAATTTTCCTTCTCATCCTTTCTTTTTAATACCCTTCTTGCATACATTTTCAGTTTGTATTAACATTCCATGACTCTGCCACTGGACAACCCTAAACCTAATGCTCACCCTGATTCTCATTTTCTATTTATTTCTCAATACATTGCCCCATGGCCACAAGACCTTTCTCCCTCATTGTTCTGTTAAAAACATATTCCCTGTTCTCACTCCTGCTTTTATTAAGAGCTAAGTTTCATGGACTTAGTTCCTCCACAGTATTTTCTTGGTGCTTAATACAAAATTGTTGTTTCAGTTATATAATAAATTATTCTGTATATTCAGTACTTTTAATTGTGTATTATATGTAAAGTATCTGAGATTTTCTTTTTTGTGTGCATATATTTGTATTTATTTTTAATTTTATGTGCTTTTATTGGTGCATTATGGTCTCACATCATAATGTAAACCATCTTGATTATGACATATATGTACACAGCACTTAGTACCCCTCCTCCCTGTCTCCCCCCATCTCATACAGAGGACTGAGATTGATGTTCTGCCTCCTTTCTCCCTCCCTTTCCCTTAGACCACTTCCCTGGATCCACTGAGGATTCTCCTCTATTATCTGGAGTCCCTCTGGTATCCCAGTTACTCCCTAGCTTGAACATATTAGAGAAAATATATGCCCCTTCACTTTCTCTGACTGGCTAATCTTACTTAACATAATGTTCTACAGGTCCTTCCATTTTCTTGCAAATGACTTTATTTTATTCTTCTTTATTGCTTAGTAGAATTCCATTGTGTGTGTTTTCCCATAGTTTTGTGATTCATTCCTTTGTTGATGGATACCTGGGTTGGTTCCATAATTTGAGTATCTGGGATTTTCTGTAGCATGTGTTTCCATTGATTTTTGCCTTTTTTGAAATTAAATTTGTTTCCTAAACAGTAATTTCCCCCAGTTTTTTCATTTCCCTTTGATGATATTTCTTTTCCATTGCTTATCCTCCACACTTTGGTGATTTTCATCATTCTTTCTTAGGCATTTTATATTCTTACTCTATGTATTCTTTCTGGTTCCTGAATCTATACCTTTTTCTATCCATATTCTTTTTAAAATTTTAATAATGCACTGCATTTATACATTATAGAGAGGTTCAGAAGGATAATAACTTACATGCACATGGCAGTAGTTGTGTGTCTCCCTTCTCTTTCCACCCTCCCCCCATAGATAGTCTTTGCATCAATACAAGTCACTTCATGTATGAACAAAGGGTTATTTAAATAGTTGGAATCATCAGATCTCCCTTCTCTCCCCCCATACCTCTCTCTCTAGCTCCTCCCTCCTCTATTACCCTAGCATCTCCCCTCATTTATCTGAGGTCTTCTGTCCATATTCTCTATCATTTTAATTCAGAACTTCATCTAATCTGGCTAACACAGTTTTATCTCCGCAAGTCTCAGTGCCTTTTGTGTCTTAAATAAATACAGTGACTACTTCTTATAAACCTTAGTACTCTTAGTATTTCAAACAAAGTGGGCCTTTGATATAAGAATTAGTAGATTCTGAAGAGTATTCCTTTAGAATCTCAAAGAATTAAGTAATATGTACATTTTTATTTCTGAGAAGTTTATTGTGCAGATAACTGAATATCTTTTTATTGTTCAATGTGTGATTTAATCTGTATACATTTAACTGTTTTGTTGTAAGGATTTTTATAAATACTTGTGTTCATTTACATGTAATATAAGAATTCAGAATTCACTAAATTACTTATCTTTCTTGAAGAAGGAAAAGGAAAATAGTTGTAATTTAATTTGCCATGAGAATCATGTTTCTGTAATGGGTGAAATAAATTTAATGAACTACTTAATAGGAGTACTCTTCTCAGCTGAAGCATATTTTGAGAAATGTGAGAAACCATGATTATTAATCCACATAATACTTCATTAAGACTATTTACAGAAAACACATTTTTCATCTTTAATGATGCGACATGAATAACTTCAGAAATGTTTCTTTAGTCTTTGTTACTAGTTCAGAATAATTGTGTTGATTCCAGAGAAGCCTTTAAACAAATGCGATTCCTAATTTTTGTCAGTTTAATCATGCCTTGGAGGTAGCCATACAGGCATCTTTCATATTTCCAGAATCAGACTTCTCTGAGTCCAGATCTGAACATTTTCCTTACTGCCCCTTGTCCTCTGGGAAATCACTGACCTCCACAGGTTTCTGTTTCCTGGGTACACACCGCAGAGTGCTGTGATTTTTTTTTTTTTAATATTGACTCCTCATGAGAGCTCTTCTTCATTTCACCCCAAATGGGGAAAATGTCTATCACTAATTTTGATGGGGTTCCATCAGATCTCCCCAGCATTACCAGGCAATACTGAATGTCCCCTACCAGTTTCTTTGGCCTTTGTTCACAGTTTCTTATTTTTCAGAAGCTAAAAGCCATATAGTGAAGGTGAAAGGCAGGCATTAAACCATCATTTTAATCTTAATTTCTACAAATCATCACCTCCTTCTTCTGTCATACATTATGCAAATATATGCCAAAGATAGACAAAAAGCCCCTATAGTCCTCATTATATAATATCTCTTTAGATCACACTCCTTACGGCCACACAGAAATATATGCTTATTGGAGGACCAAAAAACCAGAAATAACAAAATATTAGATCTGAATCATTCTTTAACATATGAAAATCAGAAATGCATTCCATTTACTGTGGTATTTGGTCTATAATTAGATTTAGTATTTCTGCATCTTTCTTGATAATATCCATTATTATTTTCCAGGGTTTTCTTTCCAATGAGACAATAATATGTTTGGCAAACAGTTAGTATGATGATGTATTTTGGTGGTAGGCAGCTTGTCATAACCTATAAAATATGAGTCTGATTATAGTTTTACTATTGAATCTGAATTTGTCAGAATTCTTTTGATTGTAGGTGGTAGGGATTCAGCTTTGGCCAGCTTAATCATACAGGGAGTTAGGTGGATTCTGAAGGTGTCTTATATACTTGAGGGAGTTTTAACACTCAGTTCTGGGACATAGAGGGATTCAGAGAGGCATCAGGGAGCACTCAAGCAGACAGAGAGTTCACTCTTCATCTCGTTTCTGTTTGTCTCTGAGGTTCAGCTTCACAGTCTCTCACTGTGCACCTGCTTTCTATACCTGGCAGGAAATGTACTATTTTCAAACTTGAATTTCATATTAACACTTGGATCAGAAGGTAAGCTCCCTGGCTCAATTCAACTTAAAAAACAAAACAAAACAACAACAAAAAACTTGCAAGTAAGGACATTGATTGACTTGAATAAGATCCTGTGTCTACTCCTGTGCCATTCCAGTATGGGAGGACAGATGTGATGGTGAAAGAATATGAAATATTTGCCTCAAAAGAAACAATCTATATATATCAGTATATAATATGTATATAATCTGGATGGAGAACTCTATCTAATATATCCATAAGATTTTCCAGAGATATGCAGTAAACTTAAGTTGTATACTTAGTCTCAGCCTCTCTCTCCCTCTGCCTCTCCCTCTGCCTCTCCCTCTCCCTCTCCCTCTCCCTCGCCCTCGCCCTCGCCCTCTCCCTCTCTCACTTTCTGCATCAGAGAGTGTACTGGATTCCTGAATAAAATAGAGATGATCCCTTCTTTATGATTTGCTTATTAATTTTTCTTCACCTGGAAGTCAGATTGACTGGGCAGTAATCCATCTGCAGTTCTGTAATCTCATTAGCTTCCTTTTAAGAGATGAATCCAACTTAGGCTCAGTCTTCTAATGCCTCTATTTTAATGACAAATTATCAATTCTCATTGATTACACAGTTGTTTTATTCATTTTAAGTTCTCAGATGTATACTCTGGGATTTGTGATTTATTGCAATATTACAATTAATATTTTAATTATTTCCAACAATGGTAACAGAATTATCTGTTTATTCTTTTTTTTATTGATTGGTGCACTGTAATCATAGATCTTTCTTAGGTACAAGCTGATAAAGGCATATATGCACACATTTCTCATTCAACCCCTTCCCCAATTCCCACTGTACTCCCTCGCCCTCCCTCCTTCTCAAGTTCAGTTTAGTGATTGACTTTGATCTATTTGTGAAAGTACATCATTTGTATTAAGATGTTCCCCCTGCCTCATCCATCCCCTTCAGTTAAGTCAACTTCTTTGCTTATCTAGGGTATCTCCTTTTTCATCTGGAGTCCTTCTTATGCCCCATCTTCTCCCTAGCATTCTCATATTAGGGAGAACATATGCTTTTTTACTCTTTGTGACTGACTAATGTCTCTTAACATAATGTTTTCCAGTTGCATCCATTTCCCTGCAAATAACATGATTTTGTTCTTTATGGCTGAGTAAAATTCCATTGAGTAAATATCCCATAGTTTTGTAATCTATTCATCTGTTAATGGACATCTTGGCTGTTTCCATAGTTTGGCAATTGTCAATTGTGCAGCTATGAACATAGATATACATGCGTCAATCTGATAGATTGGTTTCCATTCTTTTGGGTAGATACCCAGAAGTGGAATTGCTGGGTCATATGATAGGTTCATTCCCATTCGTCTGAGGATCCTCCATACTGTTTTCCAAAGTGGTTGCACTAATTTGCAATCCCACTAACAATGTATTAGTGTTCCCACTTCTCCATACCCTCGCCAGCATTTGTTGTTGTGTTTTTTATGATTGCCATTCTGATTGTAGTTAGGTGAAATCTCAAGGTAGTTTTGATTTGCATCTCTCTGATTGCTAATGATGTTGAACATTTCCTCATACATTTATTGGCCATTTGTGTTTCTTCTTTTGTGAAGTGTCTATTTAGATCCTTTGCCCATTTTTTGATTGGGTTATTTGTTTTCTTAGCTGTGATTTTCTTGAGTTCTCTGTATATCCTAGATATTAGTCCTCTTTCAGAAGAGTAGCTGCCAAAAATTTTCTCCTACTCTGTGTGCTGTCTGTTGAGGTTCTTGATAGTTTCTTTTGCTGCACAGGGGCTCTTCCCAATACATGGGATTAATGAAATCCCATGTATTGATCTTCCTTTGAGTTGCTTGTGCTTTGGGGGTCTCGTTGAGAAAGTTTTTACCTGTGCCTCTGTGTTGTAGTATTGGGCCTATGCCCTCTTCAAGTAGCTGCAAGGTTTCTGGCCCGACTTCCAGGTCTCTATTGTACAGGGTGAGAAAATGGGGTTTATTTCCATTTTCCTGCATATGGTTAACCAGTTTTGCTAACACCATCTGTTGAAGAGGCTATCTTTTTTCCAGTGTATATTTTTGGCTCCATTGTCAAAAATCAGTTGGCTATAAGCATGTGGGTCTGTTTCTGTGTCTTCTATTCTGTTCCATCGGTCTATGTGTCTGTTTTAGTGCCAATACCATGCTGTTTTTATTACTGTGGCTTTGTAGTAAAGTTTAAATTCAGGTATTGTGATACCTCCTGCATGGTTCTTGTTGCTAAGAACTACTTTGGCTATCCTGGGCTTTTTGTTGTTCCAAATAAATTTAAGGACAGATTTTTCTATGTCTGTGAGGAGTGACCTTGGTAATTTCATGGGTATTGCATTAAATCTGTAGATCACTTTTGGGAGGATGGTCATTTTGATGATATTTATTCTGCCTTTCCAAGAGCATGGAAGATCTTTCCATCTTCTAAGGTCTTTATCTATTTCTTTTTTCAACCTTTTATAGTTTTCCTTATAGAGATCTTTTACCTCTTTGGTTAGGTTTATCCCTAAGTATTTTATTTTTCGGGGTGCTATTGTGAGTGGAATTGTTTCTGGTTTTTTTTTTTTTTCAGTGGATTTATGGTTGGCATACAGGAAAGCTTCTGATTTTTGAATATTGATTTTGTATCCAGACACTTTGCTGAATTTGTTGATCAGTTCTATAAGTTTTTTGGTTGTCTTTGTCAGGTCTTCTAAGTATAGTATCATGTCATCTCCAAAAAGGTATAGTTTTAGTTCTTCTTTCCCTATTTTTACCCCTTTGATTTCCTTCTCTTGCCTTATTGCTCTGGCTAGAGTCTCAATACTATATTGAACAGAAGAGGTGATAATGGACATCCTTGTCTTGTTCCTGTTTTTAGTGGGAACTCTTGCAGTTTTCCTCCATTTAATATGATATTGGCTGTGGGCCTATTGTATATTGCCTCTATGATGCTGAGGTATGTTCCTTCTATTCCGATTCTCTGCAGTGATTTTAACATGATTGGGTGTTGGATCTTGTCAAATGCTTTTTCAGCATCAATTGAGATGATCATGTGATTTTTGTCTTTGATTCTGTTTATGTGGTGAATTACATGGATTGTTTTTCATATGCTGAACCAGCCTTGCATCCCTGGGATGAACCCTACTTGGTCATGGTGTATAATTTTCTTGATGTCGTTTTGAAATGCGCATTGCTAGTATTTTGTTTAGCAGTTTTGCATCTAAGTTCATCAATGATATAGGTCAACATAATGTTGGCTTCATAGAATGTGCTTAGGAGTGTCCTGTTTCTATTTCCCGGAATAGTTTGAGGAGTATTGGGATTAGCTCTTCTATAAATGTTTTATAAAATTCACTTGGAAAACCATCTGACCCTGGCCTTTGGTTGATGGTAAACCCTTTATTGCTGTTTCTATCTCTTTGATTGTTATTGTTATTGGTCGGTTTAAGTTTTCTATATCCTCTTGATTCAATTTAGGAAGTTTATATGTGTCTAGAAATTTGTCAACTTCTTCTAGATTTTCCATTTTGTTGGAGTATAGTTTTTCAAAATAGTTTCTGATGATCCTCTGTATTTCCATACTGTCAGTGGTAATATCCTCTTTTTCATCTCTTATTTTGGTAATTTGAGTTGTTATTCTCTCTTTCTTTTGGTTAGGTTGGCCAATGGTTTATCTATCTTGTTTATTTTTTCAAGAAACCAGCTTTTGGTTTTGTTGACTTTCTTTATTGTTTTTTGATTGTTTATTCTTGAAATTGTGAATATTCTTGGTAGTTCAAAATCACCAGAGATAAAGGGAAAAAAAGATTATCTTTAAATATATATATTTCTTTTCCTTTTTTTTCTCTTAGAAAGCTTGTGAAAATTTTTGAACATCTAAATTAACAAGAAAATATCTGAGTAGGAACTGCAAATATAAAAGGTAAATGAAAAATAAAAGGACCATTTAATTGTATTTTACACTATTAGTAATGAGGATAATTATGTAAAAACTTGCCCTATTAATAGCTTGGATAACTTTTGGAAACAAACTACTATTTCATACAATTTGCTGGTTTGGGAAAGTTTCTCTTTTTTTTTTATCTGCTTTAACAAACCTTGATTGCATCTTTCTGTCTTAGTTCTAGTTTAACAAGGTTCTAACTAGGTAACTTAAAAAAAGTATTGTTTTCCCAAATTCCTCTTCAACAGCATTTGTTTTTCAAAATGTCCAAATGCACTGTCTCTTTGGATACAATTTGAGTATACAAGAAAAGTATTTTTACCCAATGGATTATATTAGGAAAATATTTTTATCCCTCTCTATCCTTCAAGGATTGGTGAAGCTCAACTTTTTTTCTAGGAGCTTTTGGACTCAGTCCATTCAGGCAACTATAATAAAATACTTCATGCTGGGTAATTATAAATAGAAACTTATTTCCCACAGTTCTGAGAGCTTGGATATCTCAGATCAGTACCGTGATAGAAATGGCACCTGCTTTGTCTTTGTGAAATGGAAGAGAGCGGATGACTGGGCAATTCTCTGAAGTTAGTTTATAAGAGCATTCATTCTTTTCACAGAGGCAAAGCCCTCATAACCTAATTACTTCTTCAGAGGCCCCACCTCTTAGTACTGTTGCACTGGGGATTAAGTTTCAGCGTGAATTTTATAGGGCAAACCATCACACCTTTTGAAATCTCTCCAACTAGATAGGATATCATTTTAGATCCCTTTTAGCCTCAAAAAGCTGTATCTTTACATTCTTTTTGTGCCTGTTATACTGTATTTTTTTCAGTACACCTTTGTATGAATGTGACATGACCATCTGTTAGGTGAAAGCATTGCTTAGACACCTTACTTTTTAGGAATACATAAACTTTGCATTTGTATTTTATGGATATGTGGGTCAGGGTTCCAGAAGAAACAGGATGCATTCAAAGGTAGTGATGATCAAGAGTTTAAGCGGAAGATATTGACAAAGTACAGACATTGGTAATGGAAGCTGATGATCAGTGGTGATGTGCCTTGGGATAGCAATAGTATAGAGCCTTACTATGCTCAGATGCAGAAGGAGACAAGGAAAAAGAATCATAAACTATAGAACAAGACTACCTGACAGAAGCTGTATAGTATTATAAAGAAGCACAGTATAACAGTATAACAAGCTAAAGAGTGTTTAACATAGTATAACTAAGCATAGTATATGGTATAGTATAGTATAGAATAGTATTGTATAGTAAGACAATGTATAATTAAACATAGTATAACCAAACTAAGGTCCACCAAGATAGGATGTTTATTTGATTGTTTGTTTGAAATTCAGCAACTAGATCCAGTACCATTAAAATCCTGATATGTCATATGATGTATTTTAAAACTATGCATGGAACATTAAATTTGTCTTAGAATTTTCTGCAGTGGCAAATATAAACATGGTATTTTAAAATTTTCTAATGAATTCCCTGCTATTGCATGATCCTAGCTATACCAAAGAATTCGATATATTATAATATCTAACTCATGTTCCACTAATTCTAAATTTAAATAAAGTCATCCTTTTTGAATAGTAATATTTTACAATAATAGTTAATGAGTATCAAAGTCATGGTAAAAGCACTTTTCATTTAGAAGAGAAAAAACATAGCATGCCAAATAAAAGCATGATGAAATACATCTCTTTAAGCAATGAAACCCAGACCTACTTTATTCACACTGGACAAATATGGATCATAGTGAATTATTATTGGTACTTAGTTCATGATTTAAGACAATTATTTTCAGATATCCTGCACTGAATTATTCTAGTAGGCTTTGCCACATTATCATCTCTTTGCAAGTCGATTGGGAATACAGTTTGCCTATAAAGTAAGATATCATGATAAAGATTTTGTGAAGAAGTTGTTTAAAAATATATTTGGCATCTTTCTCTAAGAGCAAGTCTCCCAACAATGACACACAAAAAATGTTCCCTCTCAGTAGCAAATGCAAAAAATATTGATTGTCGCTAAAGTATGTCATTTGCCATTTTGCATCAAAGCACTTTAAAACCTTTTAACACCACGGAAGTTGAAACTAAAGTACCTTAAATGTACATTCTGTGGTATAATTTTCTTCAGAATATTAGATCTTAGGTATAGATAATTACGGCATCCCATGAACACTTTCATGAATTTAGTAAATTTCTTTCAATTTCTGTCCCGGTTTCTTTGGTATGAATAATTTCAAAGAAGGAGCACTATTCTCAGTTACTCTAAGAACAAATTATAAATTAAGATGCTTTGCTTTTAGAAGACAAATAATCAACAGTTTCATCTTTGTTTTGGGGGAAATAGTCATAAAATTCTATAGATAATGAGATAAAATCATAATAATTGTTAATTACAAAATTGATAATTTAGTAATTAAATTATATATTTAATAATGCAAATATGTTCCAACTCTCTGGTAAAGCTTTATACCTTTGTAAACTTTTATAAACCTTGAGTGCTATGTGCATGTATGCCACTATCACTATAAACTACATTATGATGTGAGAATATCATGTACCAATAAAAGTAGAAAAATAATTTAAAAATGAATAAAAGAAACCACACACAAATAATGTTTTTAATAATGCCATTCATGAATTATATATTACTTTGTAAAACTGATCATAGAATTCTAAAGTACAGTCAGAAATTCCTAAATTTCAGTTTTTCATATTTGGACTATGGTCATAAACTATATCAAGGTATTGTATAGTCAGAGTGAATTACAGTACTTCTGGAAAATAGTTGATTTTGCAAGCAAGGTATCATGAAGATATT
>PVLC010015329.1:0-21697 GCA_004027655.1 Graphiurus murinus | reverse complement strand
TTCATAGTATTGGGGATTGAACATAGAGCTTCACACATTCTACCATAGAGTTACATCCCCAATATTTATTTATTTATTTATTATGGTGCTGAAGATTGAGCCCAGGGGCATTCTACCTCTGAGCTACATCTCCAGCCTGATTTCTTATTCTTTATTTTGCAACAGGGTCTCACTAAATTGTGGAGGGCCTCACTAAGTAGCTGAGGCTGGCCCTGAACCTGCGATTCTCCCCTCTCAGCCTCCAAAGTACTGGGATTACAAGCATGCACCACTATGCCTGGCTCCCAGTCTTTATTTATTTTGAGGCAGGGGCTTAATTAGTTGCTTAGACTGGCCTCAAACTTGGTATCTGCCTGCCTCAGCCTCTGGAATAGCTGGGATTACAGGTCTGTGCCACCACACACCTGGCATAATTTTCTTACACTATAAATTGACTTGGCATATCACTTGAATATATACTATGATAAATGAAGATGTATACTATAAACCTTCAAGTAATCATTAAAATAGTAAAGAATTATAACATCACCCTCCCAAAGAGATAAAATGGAATAATAAAAATATTAATCCAAAAGAGTCTGAAAAATAGAAAATAGCAAAAGAGAGATCTAAGCCTAGTATTAATAATCACAGAAAGTAAAAGTGGTCTAAATAACTAAATTAAAAGAGACCTCTATGCTGCCCTTAAGAACCACATTCCAAATACAAAGACATGAATAAAACAGATATATAAAGTATTATTCACTTGGATTTCATTTGTAAAATACCATTTGAAGTCTTTTGTAGATTTCTTTATTGCACAGGTAAAAAAAAAAAAACAACTGAATTGTAGGCCAAATCTGACTCTATCTATTTTTGCATAGCCATAGGTAAAAATGGTTTTTGTATTTTTAAATAATTAGAAAAAATGAGAATATTTGCATCATGTGAAAATTCTATGCAATTCAAATTTTTGTGTCCATAAAACAGTTTCATTGGAACACATCACACTATATGTTTACTTATTGTTTGTGGCCATCTTAGGCTATAGTGATGGAGGTGAGTAGTTGTTGAAGCTGTATGGGCCACTTACCACTTTGCACTGTCGCTCAACATGCTACAAAGCTCAGTGATGTGGTTGTAATTTGACAGCATTTAAGTAACACTTGGATTGCTGTACTGTGACATTTTATCCTAGCTTTTAAAATTATCATCGAATATCCATCATCCCAAAATAAGAAAGAGAGAGGAAAGTGAATTTATAATGTCATACTTTGAAGGCACAATGCACTGTGAATTATTTTATATTTTAATTAGATAACCCTGTATTTTGTTTTATGTGCCTTGATACAGTGCTGAAAAATACAAAATGGTTTCACTTTTTTAGATTGGACACTTATAATATTCCCAATTCATAGGGAATTTTTCTGAAACTTTTATAGCTTCAGAAAAACTAGAAAAGGTAAAATAAAGTATTTTGACAGAATTTCTTCATAAGTTTAAAACATGAAAATGAAGCTGAAACCAAAGTGACGCATTTATCAGCCAAGCAAGGAACATCATTTTTGAATAATGAGTTCATTAAATTAAATTCAATAATATCATTAAATTAATTAAATCTCAATAAATTCTGTTTGATTGTGACAGCAGAAGTGTGTAACTTATATAAGATTATTACCCATTTTGTGAGAACAGTTATCAGAGTTGAAGACACTGAGAGCAACATCAATAGCTAAAAAATATGACAGGTTATTTTGAGTGGCTTTCCTAGCTCATGTTGGGTTGACATACATTAATGATTGTGCTCTGTTGTTGGTTTTGTAAGGAGCCAATGTACAGTTTGAAGGGACTAAAAAGTTAGGTGCTGTGAATAGTTGCTGTGAAACAACTACAGATGTAAATAGTTTCAAATAACTTGATAGAAAACTAAGTCAGTACAAACTGAAGTGGAATCTGCTAAGATGTATTACAAATAATGATGGTAAAAATATTTGTGAGCAGAAAAAAGAATCAGTAGTTTAAATTCAGAAAAGCTTGTGAAAATATGAAGTATTTAAAGCTTATAGTTATTCATGGTTATTATTCATCAGCATGTATTTTGTGAAAAATAACTGAATTTATCAGTTATTTGGATATTAGTTCTTGCTGTAGACATTTTTTTTTCCTTTTTGATGCTGGGAATCGAACCCAGGGGTATTCTGCCTACAAGCTACACCTTGAGCACTATTTTATTTTTTATTTGGCTCTCACTAAGTTACTGAGGAGCCTCGCTATGTTGCTGAGGCTGGCTTTGAACCTTGGTGCTCCTATCTCAGCCTTCCAAGTACTGGGATTACAGGCATGCTTCACCATACCTAGCCACATGATAATCTTTCTTAATTAAGTCAACCTTAACCTGCAAGGAAAAATAGTAATTATATGCCAACTTTATACTATGGTAAAGTCATTTCAATGACTACTAACATTGTTTGAATCAAAAGTAATGTCAAGCTCTTATATACATTTTCCATGTCAAAAAGTATAATCAAGAAATGAGTTCACCACTGTCCAGGTAATAATATTCTAGTTGTAACTAATCAGCTCACCAAGATCTTGGAATTAATAAATGAAATAAAATTTTTATGATTTCTTGGGGCAACATAATTATAGCTCTGATGAGAAAAATTCTTGGCACTAGCATTAGGTCTGTCAGTTGTTCATGGAGGTGTCAATAACATAAATTCTTGTGAACAAAAATGAAGTAAGACTTTTGGTTGATGAGAGGGTTACTAAAATATACAGAAATAATAATACCTCATAATTTTGTGGAATCTAGCTTCCAAAAGAATCTAAAATTATTTTATACCTTTATTAAAAGTATCTATTACACAGAAAATAGTGTGTTGACAGATGTATTGGCAATAAGCCATAACCTTGGGCTAAAACACTACCAGCTGAGTTGATTATATTCATTCAACTATTCTAGGAAATATGTTTTCTATGACTATTTCATGAACATCTTTTTATCATGACTCTAAAAGTATCAGGGCTTCTAAAAATGGTCAAGGCATATCTTTTTGGTCATTAGTTGAAAGTTTCAAAGTAAAATATGTTAATATTAAGGACATATTTTATGAATATTCAACCTAATATACTTGATAAAATAAAATATCAGCCAGGTATGCTGGCACACTCTTGTAATCCCAGTGCTTGGGAGGTTGAGACAGGAGGATCACAGGTTCATGGCCAACCTTGGCAACTTAAACTGCCAGCAACTTAGCAAGACCCTGTTTCCAAATAAAAAATAAAATAGGGCTGAGGGTATAGTTTGGTGATAGAATGCCCCTGGGTTCAACACCCAGTGTCATACACACACACATACAAAATATAACTGAAATTATAATAGAGAAACTGAGGTGGGGTAAGATTTACTTAGGTTGCTCTATGATAGGAAGTGTGATGCCCAAATTATTTCCTAACTTGTTTCTAGTGTACAGCATCTTTGTAAGAAAGTGTTAGACAAATAGGATTGACAAATATTTCTTTGTTTGATAAAAAAAGATACAGATTAAATTGAATATGAATTCACCCTTATATGGCAAAATAAAGGATCATGTGAATTCTATGTTAGTAGGTGTATTCTCATTCTTAGAAAACTTCTTTAATCATTTTATCTTTAAATTCAGCAAGCTCAAAACCTTCCATCAAGATTCCAACCATATGTTCTCTAGATATATTCCATAGTTTGACCTTCCTAGAAGTTATGAGACTGCCATTTACTAATTACAGCAAGGTAAGTTTCAAGTGATCAAATGGTATTAGATGCTCTTGAAGAATCAGGGAGAGGAATATTTTCATTAACATTTCTCAATCAGAGACAACATTGTTTATATTAGAAACAATTAATTAAGGTAAGGACAGTAATGGTGGCCTTTCAGTATTAAAATGGTCTTTCGGTCGAAGCAAATACTTGCTAAAAGAGATATTTCATGAATAAACTATAGCTGCTGGTAAGAATGCCTATTTCAATCGGAAGATTCTTAAAATATTTGAAATATAGGTAGTAAAAGAAAAACATTGGCAAATAAAGAAAAATAGCAGACTTTGTGGAATGAGGATTCGAATGAGATTACAAGGATAGCCCTGGGATTCTTTATGCAAAGAATTCTATTGTGTTGTGGACATGAATGCTATGCTCATTATTTGACTATTTAGAAAAAAATTTATCCACCTGTTTTTTAAATGTATGCCAGTAAAATTGAGCTCCCCAGCCCTCTTTTAAAATTTAAATACCATCATTTGAAATTCTAGAGCCTTAGCTGGGTGTGGGGGAGCATGCCTGTAATCCTAGTACTTAGGAAGCCAAGATAGGAAGATGGCAAGTTCAAGGACAGCCTCAGCAATATTGTGGGACTCTTAGCAATGTAGCAAGATCCTGTTTCAAAATAAAAAATAAAGAAGGTCTGGAGATGGAGCTCAGAGGTAGAAAGTCCCTGGATCCAATTCCCAGTACCACAAACAACAACAACAATAATAAAAATAAACAAAAAAGAAATTCTAGAGCTTTGCCTTTAAACTTTCAAGATTAACAAAAATAATCGCAAGAAGAGATGAAAATGCCTCTTTCCCTCTTGATCTCTTTCTCCATCATAAAATAAGTTTTCTCAACCAAAATGGATATGTGTGAACATTCACAGTTGTAACCAGCTTGTCTTATATTTTCATTTTTGTGGTATAGGGGATTCAACCCAGGGGTGTTTTACCTCTGGGCTATACCCCCAACCCTTTTTACTTTTTGTTTTGAAACAGGCTCTTGCTATGTTGCTGAGGCTGGTCTGAACCTGCAATCCTCCTGTCTCAGCCTCCCAAGTACTGGGATTACAAGCATGTACTACCATGCCTGGCTCAACTTGTCCTATTTTCTAATACATAAATAAGTCCTTGGTGATGTAAATTGAATAAAGAGGCCTTACAAAAGTTATAATAGTTGTCATATCCTGTGGAAATAATTTCCAAAAGAAACATTCAATTCTGATGGATTGTTTTAGTTGACAATTTGTTGCTCTAACAATAATGCTGTAACTGACATTTTAGTATTTCTTTCTTTCTTTTTTTTTTTTTGATACTGGGGATTGAATTTAGAGGCATTCTACCTTCAAGCTATACCCCCAACCCGATTTTATTTCTGTATTTGGAAACAGTGTCTCACTAGGTTTCTGAGAGCTTTGCTATGTTGCCAAGGCTGGCTTTGAACCTGCGATTCTCCTGTCTCAGCCTCCCAAGTACTGGGATTACAAGCATGCACCACCACACCTGGCACATTTCAGTATTTCTAAATAGAATACTTTAAAGATTTTTTTTGTCATTCAGAGATGGATCATTGATGCTTTTCTCCCACATGCATAATAAAGAATATGGAAAGCCTATAACCCTGCTAGTGTTCTTACTATATCAAATAGATTGCAAACTTTATCTCACTTAAATCAAAAGTGAGAGATCTTGTTTTGTACTCCTTTACTAAGAGTTAAGAATCTCATTTGTTATATAAAGGTCATCTTTATTAAAATAATAGGAAGAAAATGAATCCATTATTATTTATCTCTTGCATACTCTCCTGCTCGTTTGAGCATGGCTTTACATATATTATGCTGTCATGTCACTGATTTTGTCTATGACCCATAAACATTTTGCTTACACATTGTGAGTGGTCATGAGTATCTGCATCTGTTCAACTTGATCTGTAGGACAGAATCACTTCCAGAGGCACACAGGAATCTAAATTGATACACATTGCTTTAAATAAGGTCTTATTTTCTGGAGTAAAGAAAAACTAAACTTTCTTCTTTTATTGAAATTTCTGAGGGGGTTGTGTTTTCTGTCATTTTGTTACCTTTTCTTGTCTTATTATTGAATTCTGAGCTCTGCACAGCTCACATATGAGCACACACATACATGTGCAGATGCACATGCACACAGCACACACACACCATTTAAAAATATAAACAATATACATACCCCTTGAATCTGTGCTATATCTATGGCTAATGTTGTTGTCAAGGCTCCCGTGCTATTTTCTTTATCATCAAACCAAGCAATATCCTAGAGAAAAAGGGAATTAACATGCATATATAAAGAACATTCTTTCCTGCTTTGTGATTTTGCTGTAGTAAGTTAGAAGGTATTTGCCTGCCTCCTCACTTGCTAGTACTTAATTCTTGTAAATACTATGTATGGACCAACTAACTTTTGCTTCTTACTTCATAAAGATTTGTATTTAGGTATAAGCAGAAGAATTTAAGCTTAGACTTATTACCATGTAACAATATTGTATGATAATCAGTGTTAGAAATGGTCATTTGGAATCATCAAGTCATTTGTAATGTTACTCCACAAGTTCTTTATGGAGGGCAGGTTCTTTTTAACTAGTAAAAATGTACAACTAAACTTAGAAATATTTTCAAATATTTCTACCTAAACTGATCAATGATAAAAAGTCCATCTCTTTCTTTTTAGGACCCACTTGAGCAAGATTTTCCTTGACACTTGCTATTACCCCGTAAGTCTCACAAGTGCTAGGTGCTGTGAGGTGTTAGAGACAGAAGGCCTCTTCTGCAGCCAAGAAGATGCAAATCTAAAGAAAGGCCCAAATGCAAGTAATAAAAGAATAATAAAAAAACAATTTCATTTCCAACAGCTAATAGGGACAATACTTCTTAGCACTTCTCAACCTAAGGAATTCTGATTTCTTTCAGTAGCTATTGAAAGTTTCCTCCTTCTCACCCAATCCTCTGATATCTTTTGTGAATTAAAACTACATGCATGTATGCATGTGGAGCCTGTCTCTGAATAAATGTTTATTTTTGGTGAGTAAAGAGCAAAATAAAACAAAAAAAAACCTGTTGGCTTGCTGTAACCCAGGTAGGGCTCTGAGGCCCAGGTTACACACTGCTGTCAATTAAGGAAACAAGAATATGGCAGGTTGAGGGCTGTGTATCAATTATGAAGTTGTGTTAGAAGAAAATTTCTGTGGAGGAATATGGCCGGAGCCAGGGATGATGGGGGATGGGGGCACAGTACTGGCACAGTAGCCCACACTGTGAGCCAATGCACTGGGAAGGTATCCCAAAGAATTTATGGTCCTAGACACTCAAGGAGCACCCTACGGAGATCACAATCTGCCCTGCACACTGGCCCCAGCCAAGAGCCCATCCCACTGTGAACACACATTAGCAACAATACCTATAGTACTGTTATAGTACTTAAACAGGAAGTCGTTACCTGCTTTGTATTGTATAGACCCCTCCCCCAAATTAAGAAATACTATGTATATTCTGATTGTTTCTAGATTTTTTATTTTTTGGTGTGGCATTGGGGATTGAGCCTAGGGGCATTCTACCACTGAGCTACACCCCCAGCCCTACTTTATTTTTTGCCTTACTTTATTTTTGGTTTGAGATATGATCTTCCCAGATTGATGAAAGTCTCACTACTTGCTGAGGCTGTCCTCGAACCTGTGATCCTCCTGTCTCAGGCTCCCAAGTACTGGGATTACAGGTGGGCGCCACTACGCCCGACTTGTTTCTAGATTTCAACATGACATAGAATATACATAGAACTTTTAGAGACAATATAAAGAAAAAGAAAAAAGAATTTGATATTGAATATTACATTCCTGATTCTATAGTAACTTGTCAAGACATACACAGGATAGGATACATATGTGACCAGTATTAGCCATCCTATGGTCACACAGCATGATGCCCACAATTGCTTTTCAACCAGTCAGTAACTGTGCTCTAGGAATTGTCTCCCAGCATAGGCAGCATGTGTCAAAACATTTAGCAGAGTTTCTGGAACTTAGCTGATGTTTAGTAAAAGTAACTTGCTTTCCCTCTTACAGATGGTAAAATAATTAGAAGGAAGACTGTGAGTCTTTTTGATACTAATGGATCAATTTTCCTCTGCCAATATTTCTTCTAGAAATAAAAAATTCAACCCCACAATAAGAAGCAGTGAGCATGTTTTTTCTCGTTTAATCCTCACAACAACCCTATGAGATCTGCGTTATGATTACTCACATTTTATAAACGAGGAAATTCAGGTATGAGAGAGGAGGTGACTTGCCCAAGGCCGCACACCTGGCAGCACTGCAGCCAGGATTTGAACCTCAGCACCCAGAGGCAGAGTGCTAGGAACCATCTTGTTCTGTCTCCCACCCTGCCGAAGCATTATGTTGAGTACCTGTTCCTCTTGCTTTTGTTCTTGTTACTGGGCCTCCTTTTGGAAAAAGTCATTTTTGAGACTCCTTCTCAATGGCCCCTGTCAATACTTCCATCTGATAATTTAAAGACCCTCCCACCCCCAAAGCCCTGGACCATTCAGTGTAGAGGGGCATGGGAAAAATAAACGTATCTGTTTAAAACTGACAGCTCTATAGGTCATTATTGAGAAATATAAACTTAGCTTTGAAACACAATGAACAATAAATTGTTTATTACCATGGAAGTCAGCAACAATTAGAATATTCTTTTCAATTGGAAAGATCTTAAGTAATCACTTATAAACTAGATTTTATGCTTACGAAAAGACCACACCTGCTTCTATAAATACCTCTGCCTCAAATGAGGTTTCATAATGGTTATAAAAAACACTGCAGGCCTCAGCATGCTCTCTAAGCCTTACAAAGTCTTATCTCAGGACAGAAACCAGGTAATAAAAGTTAGGTCAGACTGCACTACAGGAGCTTCCCTTCCTATGGACAAAGCAAAATTGTGAAGGTACTTACACAGAAAAGGCTAACTATGCACATTCTTCTTTTCCTCCAACTAACAAAGCAAATTAAGAAGCAAAAAGAATGCTGAAGGATGATGATGGTAAACACATAGTATATTGAAAGGGAATCAGCTGAATTTAGGGGGAAATTTAGTACATCTGTTAAATCGCATAAGGTTCTATGTGTGTCTTTGTGTTTCTTTGAAGGACATGGTTTATGGCTTATAGATTATTCTTGTGGGTAGAGTCTATTTTATCCCAGAATGTTGCTGTGTTGTTTTTCCCACGGCTAATCCTAGACAAAGGATTAATATCCAGTATTAACCACAAAATATTAGATTAACAATTGCACTGGTTAAACTGGTTCATGGCCTTGAAATTCTTCCACTAACTGCATTTGGTGAACAGAGAGGAAGTTCAAAGTAATGCTTGGAAAACATCAAAATTTATATTTTTCTGCATAAAAATATCTAGACTTCAGAAAACATTAAAAAAAAAAAAGATCCTACTTTGGAGGCTGAGACAGAAGGATCGCAGGTTTTAGTCCAGTCTCAGCAATTTAGTGAGACCTTTAGTAACCTAGTGAGACCCTGTTTCACAATAAAAAAATAAAAAGGGAAGCCAGGCCTGGTGGCGCACGCTTGTAATCCCAGCATTCGGGAGGCTGAGACCGGAGGATCCGGGTTCGCGGCCAGCCTCAGCTACCTAGTGAGGCACTCCGCAACTTAGTGAGACTCGGTTTCCAAATAAAGAATAAAAAATAGGGCTGGGGGTATAGCTCGGAGGTAGAATGCCCCTGAGTTCAATCCCCAGTACCGCAATAAATAAATAAATAAATAAAAATAAAAAAAAAATAAAAAGGGCTGAGGATGTCATGTGGAGGTAAAATGTCTTTGGGTTCAATCCTTGGTCTCCCCCCCCCCCACACACACACATCCTTCCAATATAAAAGAAGTATCTTTGAACAGGGAAAAACGTAAAGTTATGAAGACAAACCAAAACAAGCAGAAACTCAACAAGTATGAAGTATAATATTAGTTAATTACAGTCTTACCTTACTTCATAAAAGATAAGGGCGTAAGGTGTTAAATAAAAAAGTACAAATTTATCCTGAGAAATTTATTTATTTATTTATTGTGGTACTAGGTATTGAACCCAGGGGCATTCAACCTCCGAGCTACACCCCCAACCCCATTTTTTATTTTTTATTCTTTATTTTGAAACAGGGTCTTGCCAAGTTGTGGAGGGCCTCACTAGCTGAGGCTGGCTGTGAACATGCGATCCTCCTCTCTCAATCTCCCAAGTACTGGGATTACAAGTGTGCACCACCACGCCCAGCTACTAAATGGATTTATGATCCCTCAAGTAGATTTTTATTTTTCTAGACTAAGGAGTGTCTCAAACATAGGGCAAAAATCTGAGGCAGGACCTTTCTGAGCAGAGGGTAGAATCACGTTGCCAAGGGAACGCTGCAGCTTGCCTCCTGTCTCTTGCACTTCTCCAAGAGCACAAAGACTACTGCACTCTGTTACACGGCAGCCCTCAGAATCCTGCTCCCGAAAGTCACAAGATGTGAAAACTGGTTTGGACCACTCAGTTGGAGTGACAGTAACTCTATTTTTGAAAAGAAATTACCCTGGCAGGAAGCTATTTGCTCGGCGAGCTTTGGTGACAGAGAGCAAAGCAAAGGGCTCCTGGTGATTACTGGCTTTCAGGGGAACCCAACACACCCCTGCCTCCTCAAAGGATTTCAGGGGTGCCACCTGAGACATTCCTGCCCTTCGCCCCCAAGACGCCCTTCTCGAGATTATGACTTGATCCACCTAGTTTTATTTCACAGGTGCAATTGATCATTCATGAAAAGCAGACAGACCTGCCACCCAGACTGATGTTATCTGAGGCCAGGACTCCTTCCATGAGGACAGGGAGACTGGCTGCTTTGGGCAGTGTGGAGTGAAAAACTGAAACCAGCCCCTGGATGCGAACTGGAGCAATGGTCAAACCCTTCCTGTCAATGTCCTAAAGTATCATAGCTCTTTCCTCTTCTTTTCAGGTTCAAGTTGATCTTCCATTCTTACCCTGGAGCACTGTATCATGCACTAAGAGATATTTGTTAAGTTGAATGCAAGGAACAAGGACTCTTGGGCCCCAAGACCTTGCTCTACACCTCTATTTTACTTTGTTATTTTGGAACAAGTTCTCAGTGCTGAGGCTGTTCTCAAACCTGCAATTCTCCTGTTTCAGGCTCTCAAGTACTGGGATACAGATGTGCACCTCTGTGCCCAGTCTTGAACCTATGTTTATGAAAAAAAAATATAAGAATTATGATATGAGGTTTTTTTGTTGTTGTTCAGGACAAAGAAAGTATGCTTTTCAAGGATCCAAAAGAAAGACTGTCTCAAGAAATTCTGGGAGAAAGAACTAAAAACTGAAATATTCTGCAGCATATTTCAAATAAAATAAGGGGAAATGCAGCTAAACAAACTGACCTGATATAACATGGCTTTGAATGCCAAATGTCTCAATCTCATGGTTAAAATTTCCCCTGCAGTGCCATAAAACAAGCCCTGGAAAACAGAAATAAAATCTGTATTTATCTTAACTCTTTTTCCATTTCTTCATAACATTTAGATATTATAATTTTTAACTCAAATAGGAAGGATGGCATTAAAAAACAATCCAGGGTTGTTTATTAAAAGTTTACCTGCAGGAAATAACTGACAAAGCAAATAATGCCCAAAATGACAAATATCATGGAATACATTTCTGCATCATGCTTTAATGTTGCTTTATTGTCATCTTCAAACATCTGAAAAGGAATAGATTTTTCATCAGGGGCTTGGAGGAAAATATGAAAAGAATCAAATGACAACTCTAAAATGTCTACATGTATCAGAAGTTTCTAAATGAATTACAACATAAGAAAAAGAACTATACATTTCTGGGGGAAAAAAACTGCACCATTATTCTATTTTCTGCATTTTATACATGTGGTAAAAATAACTTACTTTTAATTTCTCCACATTTGCTATGAAAATTAACATCAAAAAATGAGTCTTCTATCTGCATTTATTACCACAGTATATTTTCAATTAAATCATAGTTGAATTATTATTTCTAGCAACTCTTAGTAACTCAGATTTCTTAATATTCCTCTATTTAGAGAGTACCCACAATGAGAGGTCTTTATACATGCCCCTAGAAATTATTCTTAAAGTTATCAGTTATGCATATATTGGTATTTACATTAGCATGACATAGCTGTGCAAACGTGGGAAAATGAAGACTTAAAATCCTTGAACCAAATAATTCTTTTGAGTCTTTGTTGCAATCTCAAACTCTTATTTCCTTTGTCTGAATGGCTGGTAATAAAAATTACCCTTATTTTGGTTAGTTGAAAAGAGAGCATCATATTGTCTGTTTTACTGCTTCAGTGCTTTAGAACGCTGATACAACACTGGAGTCAAAACTAGGAAGCCACCAATTTCTCTACTGATCACTTGATCAACAAGGCCCAGCTGAATCTCACACAATACCTGTGGTGTATCTCCTGAGAACATTAGTTCACCTCCCTGCTGTGGACCCCACCCTATAAGTGACCCACTGAGAAGCCCAGTTTCCTCCTTGCTGATCAGTGGACAAGACTGTTCTCCCAGACTGCATTTTATTTAGATTGTTAAAAATATTAGCAAATAAGTTTTACTTACGGTTATGATATTTGCAAAAATGATGGAAAATATTGGATGAACGGTACCATTTAGAATAGACGCCAGTGTTCCCAGAATCACAAAAGGCCATTCAGATTTGTTTAACTTAAAAATTTTTAATAGAGAAACTTCAGGAAGCCTTGTCTATAAATAAAACACTTTGGTTAAAAACCCCATTTTGAGAGCATAATGGAATCTTGAGAAATTAGTCAATCTCCAACAGAACTATCATGTAACATAGGGAATAAAATAGATAAATAGCACGGTAGAAGTTGTACTTTTCTTAGAAAAATTTCACCGCCCGTATTACTAATGATGATCACAAAACATAAAACAATAAGAACCAAAAGTGACTATTTGTGCAGTATTGTTTTTTGGCATTTCACTCTATCTATAGCTAAGAAAGTGCAAATTAGCTCACATGTTCTGATAGCTGTGAATCAGAAAAAAATTATAGGCCTAATTTTCTTTACTCTTGTTAAATTAGATTCAATATTATACTTTAGGATAGGACAAAGTCAAGGCAGGACTTAAGCAGAAAAAGTGCAGTAGGTTAAAGTTTTGCTAGGGCTTAAAGCTTAAAAGTTTTTCAGTTTCATCATCATTACTATTATTGCTATTATAATTATTACCATTTGTGGTACTGGGGAATTATCTCAGGGGATTTTCTACCTCTGAGCTACACCCTCAGCTCCCCCCCCATTTTTTTTTTTTTTTTGCAGTACTAGGGGTTGAACTCAGAGGCATTTTACGTACGAGCTATACCCCCAGCCCTATTTTTTTATTCTTTATTTTGAAACAGGGTCTCACTAAGTTGTGGAGTGCCTCACTAGGTAGTTGAGGCTGACCGCAAACCCGGATCCTCCAGTCTCAGTCTCCCAAATGCTGGGATTACAAGCGTGCGCCACCTGGCCCATTTTTATGTTTTGTATTGATACAGGGTCTTGCTAGTTTCTGAGAGTCTCACTGAGGCTGATCTCAAACCTGCAATCCTCCTGTCTCAGCCTCCCAAGTACTGGGATCACAGGCTTGTATCACCATGCCTTGCTCAGTTTCACTATTTACAAAAGCATTTTCTTTTTTTTAGTATCTCAGTTAAAATCTTGTTTGGGCTTTCTATTTGGAAACAGAATGCTGCAATATCTAAGTGTATTACTTAAACTTGCCAAGTTTCTGTTTCTTCTTCTTTCCGAGGGAGGTGCTATCATTTCCCATTTGATAAGGTTACTTTTAGAATTAAAGTTAACTCAATATTTACAAACAATAAGCACTCAAGAAATGTTAGCAGACATTGTTATTGCTGATGTTGTTACAGAGGAAAGATTCTATCACACCAAATCCTGGGTTTACACACAGAAAGCGCAATGCAAGTAACTATTTTGGTATTTGCCAGCCCTTCCTGGGCTATGTGCAGGGAATTAGTGGTCACAGTTGTCAGAGGATATATAATACAATCTCTTCTTGCCACTGTTTAGGATGTGCAGTGGACTTATTTCAGAACAAAAACATCTTGTGAACAGCTTTGTGGTAAGTCATGATTTTCAGCAGGAAAATAGGAAGTGAACTATTTGGTATTTTGTAAGTTGAAACTTATAGCATTCACTCATAAAGGAATGATATTTGTGAATCTAATAATCAGAGAAGCCCTCAGGAAAGAATATAAGGTAGTTTATAATTCTTGCTTTAGTCTTATTCTGCAAACTATACTGAAAATGCTATTATTTGGTCAATAGAACTCTAAAGCCTTTAAAATCTGTTTTCAGAATGGTGAAGCCAATTAGATTGGTTACTTAATAATATGACTATTTATCATCTTTCCTACTGAAGTGTTTTAATGTTCATCATTATAAAGGCCTCACTTTTCAGTTAAGTCACTGTGCAAAAGAATGTGTGGAAATTTAAAAAGTTGAGTACTAACTTTTTGTCAAGTACTGAACACAGAGTTGAATGATTTACAACATTACCTTATTTTGTGAACTAACTAAGGCTGAGTATGTCCCAGGACATAATACCAGTAAATTATAGAGCTAGGAAATGCAGAAGGGCTATTTTGCTTCTACAAGATAGTCTGCATTACATGGAACATTTATAGAAGATATCCTTTTACCTCTGGGATAATCCACAATTACAGGTTTAAAAAATGGGTATCACTTAAGTAGTGTTATCAAGATAGAAAAGGATAAATAAGTCAAAAACAAAACAAAAAATTTCTGTAAGATCATGAAAGATGCTGTACTGTCTAAATATATTATAGGTGATAGCATGTCTTAAAGTAATCTTAAATATCCAGACATGTTGTGCACATATAATTCTAGTGACTGGGAGGTTTGAGGCCAGTCTGAGCAATTTAGGAGACATTATCCTAGCTGCAGATGTAGCTCAGTAGTTGAGTGCTTGCCTAACATATGCAAGGCCCTGAGTTTGATCCCCAGCACCACACACATGAAAAAAGAGACCTTGTCTCAAAGTAAAATTTAAAAAGAGATGGGGGCTATAGTTCAATGATCAATCTCCAGTACTGCCAAAACAAAACAAAATCTGATATAAAATATGAAATAGGCATTATGTAAAGATATACAAAATAATTTTACAAAGTTAAAAACAAAGTCTCTTAAAGAATTTAAAATTTCATCTGAGGCAATTTAGAGATTTATCAAGTTATAATTTTCATACCACAAACTCTACATACATAAATTATATTATTTGGTAGGTTTGGACATATCTGTAGACTCATGAAACCATCTTTATAATCATAATAATGAGTATGACCATTATCTCTGGAAATTTTCTTCTGCTTCTTGTAATCCTATTTGGATTCCATTTTTTTTTCTTGTCTCATTGCATAGGCTAGAACTTCCAGTATAATGTTGCAAAGAAATGATGAGAATGTATTTTTTATTTTTGAACTTAGTTATTTACCATTTTAGTATGATGTTACCTATAAGTTTTTGTAGTTACCTTCTATCAGGTTGAAGAAATGTCTTTTAATTTCTCATTTGCTGAGAGTAATTTGCCAAATGACTTTTCTATATTTATTGAAATAATTTTCCCTTTTAGCTTTTATAATAAAGGAATTGTATTTATTTTTGAAGGTTAAACCAACCTTGTACCATTTATAAAGGCCCCATTTGGTGATGATGTAGTATTCCTTTTTTTTTTTTTGGTACTAAGATGGAACCCAGAGGCATTCTACCTTCAAGTTATATCTCCAGCCTGATTTTATTTCTTATTTGGAAACAGGCTTTTTTTTTTTTTTTTTTTTTTTTTTTTTTTTTTTTTTTTTTTTTTTTTTTTTTTTTTTTTTTTTTTTTTTTTTTTTTTTTTTTTTTTTTTTGCAGTACTGGGGAACTCAGGGACATTCTACCTTCGAGCTATACCCCCAGTCCTGTTTTTTATTCTTTATTTTGAAACAGGGTCTCACTAAGTTGCGGAGTGCCTCACTAGGTAGCTGAGGCTGGCCGCGAACCTGGATCCTCCAGTCTCAGCCTCCCAAATGCTGGGATTACAAGCACGCGCCACCATGCCTAGCTTGGAAAGAGGTTCTTACTAGGTTGCGGAGGGCCTCACTAAGTTGCCAAGGCTAGCTTTGAACTTGTGATCCTTCTGTCTCAGCCCCCCAAGTACTGGGATTACAAGGGTGTGCCATCACAGCCAGCATAGTATTCCTTTTATACATTGTTGAATTAGAGTTATTACATTTTGTTACAAACTCTCCCATCTGTGTTTGTGGGGAATATATCTATAACTTAATTTTCTTTTGTCTATTTTGTTTTGGTCTGTTTTGTAGTATCAAGGATTCAACCCCTTTTTATTTTCTATTTTGAGACAAGGTCTTGTTTAGTCATTGAGGGTCTTGCTAGGTTGCTGAGGCTGGCCTCTAACCTGGGATTCTCCTGTCTCAGCCTCTCAAGTCCTGGGAATATAGGAGTGCACCACCAAGCCAGGCTAAGTGTCTAATTTTAATAACAAAGTAATGTTACTCTCATGGAATAAGGACTCCTTCTTCTTCAATTTTCTGTTTGATAGAATTTACTACTAAAGCCACCTGGGCCTGAAATTTTTCTAATGAAAAAGGTTCTACACATTCAATTTTGTTTTAATATATATAAAATTATTCAAGCTATCAATTTATTCTTAAGTGGGCTTTGGTATTTTGTGTCCTTCAAGGAATTTGTCCATTTTATCTGAGTTGCAGGATTTATTTGCATAAGTGTTTTTGTAGTTTTTTTGTTTTGTTTTTGCAGTGCTGGGGATTAAACCCAGGAGCATTCTACCTCTGGGCTATACCCTCAGCCTTATCTTTTATTTTTTATTTTTGAAACAGGGTCTCACTAAATTGCTGAGGCCTCACTAAGTAGCCAAGGCTGACCATGAACTGCAATCCTCTTGTCTCAACCACCCAAGTACTGTGGTTATAGGTGTGAGCCACCACACCTGGCTTTGTTTTTCTTCTTAATATATAGAATCTGCAGTGATGATGTCACCTCTCTTATTTATTTATTTTTTTCTTTTGGTGGTACTGGGTTCTGAACTCAGGGCCATGTATATGTGAGGCAAAGCTCTACCACTGAGCTACATCCCTGGCCCACCTCTCTCATTTTCAATATTGGTAATTTGTGTATTCTCTCTACTTGCTCAGTTAGTCCAGAGGTTTTCATAAATTTTGAAGTTATTTTTACCAATACTTTTCAAATATTTTTTGAAATCTTTTCTCCTTTCCCTTCGGGAAATATGGACACATGAAACATATTTATAATAACTGCTTAATGAATGTCTCTACTGATTCTACAAATTGTGTTATTTCTGAGTATTTCTATTGGTTGCTTCTCTTAATTTTGGGCACTATTTTCCTGCTTTTTTGTTTGGTGACTTTTTTTGCGGGGGGGGGGTACTGAGGAGTGAACTCCTACCTCTGATGTATATCTCTAGCCCTATTTTATTTTTTGAAACAGGGTCTCACTAAGTGATGGAGGTCCCTCATGAGGTTGCTGAGGCTGGCCATGAACCTGTGATCCTCTTATCTCAGCCTCCCAAGTAATGGAATTACAGGTGTGCATCACTCACCTGGCTTGTTTGGTGACATTTGATTGGATGCCAGACATTGTAAATGTTACTTTGTTGGGTACTGGATTCATATGAAAATTTCTGTGGTATTCACTAGTGACTTCATAGGTATTGGCAATAATATTATGGTTTGTTTGTTTATATTCATAATTAAAGTAAATGTTAAACTTCTACTAAGAGTTAGTGGGAAAAGCCTTGTGATTTTTTTTACTGGTTCAGATTAATGGCCTCTGAATCTTTTCCCAATACTCTTTGTGGGTCATGGACCTCAGGATAAAAATGACCAAAGGCTTTCTGTTAGAAGAAGAATAGAATTCCAAATCGAGAAGTATTTTTCTTTATGTTTTTATTTAGATGATTTAAAAAAAAATTTTGTGTGTGTGTGGTACTGGGGATTGAACTCAGTGGCGTTCTACCTTTGAGCTACACCCTCAGCCCTATTTTTTATTCTTTATTTTGAAACCAGGTCTCACTAAGTTGCGGAGTGCCTCACTAAGCAGCTGAGACTGGCCGTGAACTTGGATCCTCTGATCTCAGTCTCCCAAATGCTGGGATTACAAGCGTGCGCCACCACACCTGGCTTTTATTTAGACGATTTTTTAAAAAAGAAAAGTAGTAGAAAAGGAAAAGATAGGAGCATAAATGCTATGAAGACCACATACCCAAAGGGAACAAGGTGTATCTAAAATTAAAGATGGTGGACTGGCAGTAACTGCCAGACAGAGGCAGAAGGAAGGGTTTTGGCAGATCATTGGCAGGAAGACCAAGAAGAGCGAGCAGGAAGATGGTGGGGGCAGCCACAGGTGATCCAATCTGAACTATCTGTCAGTCCCAAGGAGAAGAGGGAATTCCAGTTTGGAAGGCAACAGCAGACCCAGGATAAGTGCTGGATGGTATTGAAACTGGAGGTCAAGGGTACCGCATCCAACATACAGGGGCAGGGTGAGGGATGTTCAGATATGTGAGGTTACAACTAAAAAGCAGCACAGGTTGGGGGCCAGGATGCAGGGGATGAGGCAGCTGGAAGAAGGTGGTTATGGAATGGTGCTTACAGAAGGAAGGGTGCTACAGGGAACATTCAGAGTAAGCACCGGTTAAGATGATAGAGGACAGGTTGGGGAGCTGGGGGTAGCAGCTGCCAGGAGGGCTAAAGCATGGTGATCTAGCAGTCAGCCAGAGCCTGGGGTTGGGAATGGGGAAGAGCTGGCATGGGAATGAGCACCCTTGACCATGTGAGCAGGGCCACGCCGCTACATCCTGGGACCGCAGGTCTAGACTGCACCAGCTGGGGCTTATCTGCCCCCAGGAAGTGGAGTGACTCATGTCCTCCTATGACTGACTCACATTAATCTTGGGCATTACTATGGCATCTATACCACACTCCCCCAGGCGCTGTTTTAACCCATGGACTTTTTCCCCTTTGAGGACCTCTGACATCAATACAGTCTGATTAGGTGGCCTCTTCTTGAGACCATCACAGTGATGCTAGAGAAAGTTTGGGGAAGAGGTGTTTCATGAACTCAGTGCTACAGTGGCATTTAATTGTGTATAAATTCTAAACTTTATGAGGATTTGATCAGAATGGGTGAGCACATGGGACACACTTGTCGCTGGCTGAACTTTACCTCTGTGTCCTTGGCAGATTCCTCTGGGTGCTCAGTGCGGCCTGTCTTGATGCTGTTCATAGCACACAGAGTGGCAGAACTGCTCTTTCTCTCAGCAGGGCATGCCATTGTCTCCCTCTGCTCATCAGTTCTTTTAATATCCTTAAGTGAAGAATAGACAAGTTATCACTGGAATGAAAACTTCAAGTTCAAAGGAATTATTAAGCATCCCTTTAAACCGTTACTACTTTTGTTATCAGAAGTGCCATATTCTTATACTTTTCATGCTGAATAGCTTTAGAACTTTAACTATTCAGGCTAAAAGTCTAACTCATCCTAAAATGTTAGTGACTGAGAATAGTTTGTTGTGCCTTCTTTTCTAAAGACATGTATAATTAACAAGAGAAGACAGTACTCTAATCTAAAAAATTACACTACTGGCAGGGATAGATTTTAGTAAAAGTTGCTGTTTGAGAGAGTCTAATCCCTTTTTCCTAGCCTTTTCTGGAGTTTATCAATTCATCGAAGACAACTCGCACTTTTGAGGCTGATCCCGGGCCTGCGAGAGCTCTCAGGAGTCAGCAACGCTTCCCAGGCCCCGCCGCTTCTGCTTCTGCTTTGTGATGGGTCCAAACTGGTCCCAAAGCAAAACTGAGGGGTTGGCTCCATGAGAAGAAGAAAATACAAAGAAATCCAATTAACTATAAAGAAATTATTTCATAAATCAGGATGAAGTGCTAAGTCAGATTTTTCTGGGTCTATTCTTTCATACACTTGCAACTCAGAGGAGTAAGACAGTTTTAGTGAAATTCCGAGTTAACATATTCTCTGTTCGTCAGACTGTTGCACAAGTAGATTTGTGAATGACTTTGCCATGAAGAAAGGGAAAGAGGAAAGGAGAGAAGTGAGGATCCCAGTTAGACTGAGAGCAGCTCTGAGCTGTGGGGAGCAGAGACGGAACGATGTGGGCATATTTAGAAGCACATGGAGAACGTGCACACGGAAGGCTTCCCTGGGACACTCCAGTGCCTAGTGAGTGACTTTTCATCAGTCACGTGGGGACAGTGAACATTAATCAGCATGGCGCTATCACTAACACATCTTTTATTTAGCTCTTTTTTTTTTTTTTTTCAGGAGTTACTTGTGGAATGTTTAAAATATAAACATAACCTCTTCTCATAGTACATTTTTCTATTAAATGCTTTAATAGGCCATTTTCCTGAGAAGGCTGCTAGACAAAGCAATAATGATGCCGGTATGTTCTGGTATATATGTATCTCTACATGTTTTTATTTTATTTGTACACAGAATTTCGCTGAGGGAATATGTCTGTATGTTATCATGTATGGTCTCAATAAATAACTACAACATTAATCTCTATGATTTGAATGTCTCTGAAAAGTTCAGTTGAATAATGCTAGTGATAATAACGTAATAACATTTACTATGCCAACAATAATTCTTAGCTATTTTAGCACACACAAAAATTCATTAATGACTTCCGGGAAGATGGCGACGGAGTGAGACACGTCTCAAGAGGCACTGTGAGCTCGATTCAAATCAGTCGTGGAACCAGCTTTTTGAAAGAAGAAAAAAGCAACAAAAGAGTGAAAAATGCTGCGAAAACTGGAATACAGCTGAGCAGAACCCGGAAGGCCGACCAGGGAGAGCAAAGAAGTCCATCTCCGCGGCCCCGGCGCCACGCCGCCAGGCAGAACCCGCCATTGAGCCGGCCCCCCCGTGAGGTCTACTAAGAAAGAAATATACAACAACCCTCTGCACCCCACTGGCCAGAGCTGGAGTGAGCGACTCCCGAACTCCTCATCCTAGCCAGGCGGCATTTCTAGGCACCTTCGACAGAGACCAGAACGCGTGGTACGACCAGCTTAAGCCCGCGCAGGACCATCCCAGCTCACCTCTCCCCACAGAGCCGGAGCAGAGATAACTGCACTCCAGAGCTTGAATCAAAACTGCCGCAGGAACAGCTTCTCAACGGAAGGAGGGAGAAGCAAATCAGCTTAAAAGTGAGTAAAGAAATGGGCAGTTGGCCGGAATCTAAGGAGCAGACCAGGGAGAACGGGGGAGCCGGCACGTGCGCAGCAGTAGCAGCCGCCATCTTGTCGGCCGCCCACAGCAGCAAAAATCTGCCCAAAAGATCTGTAGAGGCCAAACCAGGTCTGTTCTTACAAACTTGCAGGGATTTTTATTTTGCTTCTCGCTGACGTTTCTTGTTTTCTGGGTTTTTTTGCTTTGTTTTGTTCCATTTTTACTTTGCATTGCTTCAATTTATTTATGTTTGTTTGGAGGATTGGTTGCCTTTTAGCTTTTGCTAGATCCTAGAGGTCAACACTTGAAACCCACCAAAGACACCAATAGAGCAGGCAGAAGAAATACCAGAGTAATTGCAACTCAGTACAAGATACCATTCACAGAGAGAAAATAAAAATAAGAAACCTACAAATTCAGGGAAAGCATGCAAGAGCAGCAAAGTTATAAATTTAAGAACAGGGAAACCATGAGAAGGAGAAACACAAAAGAAACAATGAGTCAGCACGACCCCACAATAACAGAACTCAATGACACTGATTGGCA
>PVLC010015328.1:0-37638 GCA_004027655.1 Graphiurus murinus | reverse complement strand
TTATTTATTTATTTATTTATTTATTTATTTATTTATTTATTGGCACTGGGGGTTGAACCCAGAAGCATTTTACCTTTGAGCTACACTCCAGCCCAATTTTATTTCTTATTTGGAAACGGTCTCACTAGGTTGATGAGAGTCTCACTACTTGCTAAGGCTGTCCTCGAACCTACAATCCTCCTGTCTCAGCCTCCCAAGTACTGGGATTACAGGCATGAACCACCACACCTGGCTTAGCCCGATTTTATTTTCTGTTTTTGAAACAGGGCTTCACTAGGTTAATGAGAGTCTCACTACTTGCTGAGGCTGTCCTTGAACCTGTGATCCTCCTCCCAAGTACTGGGATTACACGCCTGAGCCACCATGCCCAGCTTAACCTAATTTCTATGGTAACAAAAGCTGTCCTGAATTATAAGGACTTTTTATATATTCATTTCACTTAGTCTATCTATATATTTCCTGTGGAAAGTATGTATTTGATTACATAGTTAACTGAAGCCCTACTGGGGATACTGGATAACATATACATCACAATACCCTTCTAAAATCTGAAGATTTCTGAATTTCAAAACAAACCTGGTAGCTGGGTATGGTGGCGCACACTTGCAATCCCAGTACTTGGGAGGCTGAGACAGGAGAATCCAGGTTCACGGCCAGCCTCAGCTACTGAGTGAGGCCCTCCGCAACTTAGTGAGACCCTGTTTCAAAATAAAGAATACAAATTAGGGCTGGGGATGTAGCTCAGATGTAGAATGCTAGAATGCCCCTGGGTTCCATACCTAGTACCACAAAAACAACAACAACAACAACAAAACAAACCTGGTATGAGTTTCTCAAAATGCAACTATGAACCTGTACTAATATACAATATGAATCTATAAGAGGAACATATTTTCAAATCTATGACCATGGAGTTCACTTTTAAAAAGTGTGAGAAAGGAAAAAGTGGATTAGAATATGCTCCAAACTGACTATAAAAGGCCAGGCTGTCTCAACACCTAATTGAGGAGTACAGGGCAACCCTTCAGAAAAGATAAGGGGCCTGAAAATTATATAAAACAAATGTTTTGTTGTTGCTATTATCAACACTTTATTTAACACTGTTGCATCAGTAAAGAGTTTAATATCTAATGAGAAAAGAGAATTGGCTAACTATGAATTTACTAGTACTAGAATTTACTAGTACTATGCTAACAAAGTACTAGTAAAAGAGAGAAATCCTATCTACCAGACCCTAACATTTTAGTCACTGAAGACTTGACTTTGAGGATAAAATGAGAAAGCATACAGACAAGTACATTATCTTCTTCCATTTTATGCATATAAGCCTTCTCTACCCAACTAAACAGGTTCAGGGAGGATACATAAGTACTTGTTAAATTTGTCTTCTGAGTATTTTCACTCACTTGCCTATAACTGGACATGGAAAGCCCTTAAATTTTCTCTCTGATCTCCAAATGTCCTGAACTTTGATTTAAAAGATGTAACAAGTCGGGCGTTGTGGCACTCGCCTGTAATCTCAGTACTTAGGAGGGTGAGACAGGAGAATTGTAGGTTCAAAGCTAGTCTCAGCAATTTAGGGGGACTCTCAGCAATTTAGAGACCCTGTCTCAAAATAGAAAATAAAATAGGGCTGGGGGTATAGCACAGAGGTAGAATGGCCCTGGGTTCAATTCCCAGTACCAAAAAGAAAAAAAAAAGATGTAACAACCCTTTATTTGCTTATAATATAAATTCCTTTAAATATACTTCGTAGCCTTGTTTTTTCTATTAATATAATATGTATTGGATAATCTATTGTATAAACTACCATAAGTTATAAATTGCTCTTGAATATATGAATAGTAGCATAATAAATAATAAGAGGTTTTATTTAGGTGACAATAAAGTAATATTAAGTAATTTAGAATGCAATATTCCACACTTTAAATTATTATTTAATGTGTTAAAGATCAACATTTTAAACTTATAAAATCCATCAAATTAAATGTATAAAATAACCTACTGGAGTGCTTTATAATTTAAAAGGCTTATTTCTGAAAGATAGTTTTTGAAAACTACAACTTTTTATCACCTGGGTCAGTTGGACCACTTTGAAATTCTCAGTGCAATAAATGAAGCCTGTTTTGGGTAGCAAATTTTATACTACTTCTTTACTATTGACTCATTATACACATATTTTAAGACACACTGAATTATATTTAAGGAACTAAAGTATTATACTAACTATACTATCCAAACAAAAGCTCACACCCTTATTTGCCAAATCTATATCAAGTTTTTGCAAAATTTAACTTTGCTACTGAGGGTAGGAATAAAAAACTAAAATCCACAAATACTGCAACTCATTTGGTAAATAATTCTAACTTTTTCTCCAAGCAAGCAACTTTTTATAAAAGAGTTAATAAAGTTCATCATATAATCTCACCTATTCTTGTGATAAATGAGATATAAATAGATTAAAAATAGGGCTGGGGGTGTAGTAGGAAGTAGAATGCCCCTGGGTTCAATCCCCAATAGTAAAACAAACAAACAAACAAACAAACAAAAACAAAACAAAAAAACCCCCCAAAACAAAACAAAAAAACCATAAAATATGAGCAACTAACCACTGAAGACTTGATTTCTGTTGTTTAAAGATGCTGGTAACAAATATATAGGGTATTTAGATTTGGTGAAAGACAAAGTTATATTTTTATAGACATATGCTTCATGTCATTTTAGTTGATGCAATTTCTTATATTTCACATTTTTTTAACATATGAAAATATATACTGAAAACACATTCCAAAAAAATAAATGATGTGGGGGGAAAAAATGAGACCCCAAAAGATAATCTAACCACCCTGGTTTAAGGACTCAGTTGTTATGAACTTGAATCCTAGGAATGGTATCTTCTGATATCAGTGCATTTTCCACTATATTTGTACTGCCCTTAGCCTAGAAAAAACCCATTAACCATAAGTGATGGAAGTATCACTTACAGAAAAACTGGTGGGGAGACTTGTAAAAATTTAATGTCCAAACACATTTAACAGAGTTAAAAGTCAAATACACCAGCTTTTTCCTTTTACCATATAAAATCTCTTCTGCTCTGGGCTTTCTAATCACAGGAAATAAGTAAAACTTGATCCTTACACACATGTGTACAGATGTACAAATGTGCATTTCACTCTCAATCAGAGCATCCATGATAACATAATTGAAAGAACAATCTAAATTACATTTAAATGTCATTCTTACCAGATTTGTTAGCTTACCAGATTTGTGCTTCTTATGTTTTGCCTTCTTTTTGATGATCAATAACTTATTCTGAATCTCAGGTTTGTAAGACTTGAATGCAAGAGAATGAAGACCTTCACGTTTTCTCTGTAAATTTTCATTCAAAACATCTTTCAATTTCTTCTTTTTCTTTTTCTTCTTTTTTGCCCTCATTTTAGTTAGTTTGAGTTTCTTGTGGCTCTGCAGTGACTGCTCTAATAGAATATCCCTTACAACTTTGTGGCAGTTAATTTCTGGATGATCAATGTGACTTCCATTTACATGAACTTGGCAAGATTTTAGACCATTTTCTTTTAACGGACTGGGTTCAATCTTTATTCTGGAAGCTTCACCATATTTTTCCCGATTTTCTATAAATCTTATTTCGCCTGGACTGAGTGGCTCTCCAAAGCCAGTAACTTCCCCTGGACTCTCTGGTTTCTCCAAACTGTCTTTACAACAATCCATTTTTTTAATTTCACAGGGCCTGTGAATTCTAATTTCACCGTTCGATTTTACTTCCATTTCAACAGAGACATCATGATTATCAAAGTTCATTTTAGCAGGACAGCAAGGTGGATCAAAACTAATTTCCTGTTCTTTCTTGAAGGCAGAGGGCAGGCTGTCTCTATTACACCTATGTTCTCCGTTACTTGTACTAACATAGTCACACTTTAATTTCTCCAGTTTAATCCGAGGTACTCTTTGTATTTTAATGGGTGGAAGTGGAAATTCTGGGGCCTGAAAGGGTCTTTGTTTATAAATCCTTACATCTGCACCACAGAACTGTGGAAAATGTACATAAGCATTCTCCAAATAATCATAACCAAGAATAACTTCCCTGCATTCATGAATAGGCTGTCCAAGTACTGCATCTTGAACTTCTTTTTGGGTTTCATAAACAAAGTCACAAAGACCCTTAAGTAACCACACTTTTTGGTAGAAAGGTAGCTCGTGAAAAGGTTTTTCTTCCAATGGATTCACTTCTCCAAGAACTTTAAAAAACTGAGGAGACAATCCAAGTTTTTCAGCACAGTTATCAGGATTTTCAGTCTGCCCTACAGCAGTGTACCACTGCTGCACTTTCTGTCTCAGTGCTGCTTCCCAAGTCCTATAAGGCAAAGTAGGTCTTCGATGTAAGGTAGGTCTGCGATGAGGAGGACTTAATAGAGAAGTCATTATTTTAGACAGAAAAGCATTACACTGAGGCATCAGAAGACAACGTTCCAATTCATAAAAGACTATTTCTGGCAAATTTAGAATTTGTTGAGCTAAACAAAGAAAATGCCCAATGGCTGGAATTTCCCACATGTTCTCCATACAAGTTGGAGCTGCTTGAGCTAGAAGTTTTCTTTCCCATTCTTCTATTTCCTTTTGACAAGCTTCTTCTGCTTCTTTTCTTTCCTGCTCTCGAAGCCTTTAAAAATTTAACAAATTATATCATTATTACTTAAAGCGGAGAGTACCATAAAAAACTAAATTTTAAGTAGGTTATATTTATTATCAATAAATAAGGCAATTGACTGTTCTAGTTTTCCACATCAGTATGAAATGCCTCATAAAAAGTATCATTTTTTTCTCCAGATGAGCAAATACAGATGAACAAATTCATCCTGAGTTTTACGGATGGAGGGCTATCTTTAAGGTAAAATTTCTGAACTTATGTGTATTAACTTTATTTACTAAACAAAAGCACAGTGGAATTTGAATATAGTAATTTCTAGAAGTAATATTACTTCATGTAAGAGCTGTAAAGATGTTTATATTTTTTGACTGGACAATTCCATCTCTAGAAAGTTATACTAAGAAAACAATTCAGTACAAGCAAAAATTTATGTAATTTATCATTGTTAAATGGAGTTTTATCACAAAGGAAAAACAAAACTATAAACTGTATTATTAGCTAAGGTATGGAATCAACCAAATGTCTATTAACAGATCAATGGATAAGGAAAGTATACATACAATGGAATATTATTCAGCCATAAAAAATGAAATCTTGTCATTCATAGCAACATGGATGGAACTGGAGATCATTATATTAAATTAAGTAAGCCAGACAAATATCATATGTTCTCACTCATTTGTGGAAACCAAGAAGTCAATCTCACACAACAGTGGAATAGTGTTTGGTCTCTAGAGACTACAAAGGTCAGGTTGGGAAGAGGTAAGTAAAAGGAAGTTAGGTAACAGTCACCAAAACACAGCTGAAGAGGAACAAAAATTAATTCTGGTTTTCTCTAGCAAAGTAGTGTAACATTAGTTACGGTAATCTATGATATATTACATAATAACTGAAAGAGTACAAAGTCCCAACACATAAAAATGATTTAATTTTTGAAGAGGCAGAAATGCTTATTACCCTGATTTGTTCATTACATACTGTATACATGTGTCAAATTACCATAAAATAACACATAAAGATGTACAAATACTATGTCTCAATAAAAAAACTTTATGATGTGAGACCATAATGCACCAAAAAAAGCATATATAAAAACTAAATCTGTTAATAGACCAAAAAAAAAAAAAAACCTATCAAAAAAGAAAAAACTATTACAACAACTGGGAAGGAAACAGACTATGCTATGTAGCCTTTAAAATTGAAATTATGAGCTGAGCGAGGTGGCACACGCTTGTAATCCCAGTATTTGGGAGGCTGAGACTGGAGGATCTGGGCCAGCCTCAGCAACTTAGTGAGACCCTGTTTCAAAAATAAAGAATAAAAAAATAGGGCTGGGGGTATAGCTTGGAGGTAGAATGCCCCTGGGTTCAATTCCCCCTACCGCAATAACAACAACAAAAAATCAAGACTCTGAGGAAATGCAACTTATACCTAAATGTTAAGGAATTGCTACTAATACAGGGAAAAGAAATGAGTTCAGAGTAAAAAATAACATAACATGAAAGGAATTAAGGTACTAGGAGGATCATGTAGAGTAAAGAATCTGATCCCAGAAGAGGAATTACAGAACACAAATACATTCAGTGAAAAAAAAAAAAAAATTGAACGGGGTGTGGTGGTGCACACTTGTAATCCCAGTACTCGGGAGGCTGAGACAGGAGGATGGAAGGTTCACAGCCAGCCTCAGCTACTTAGGCCCTCTGCAACTTAGTGAGAGACCCTGTTTAAAAAGTAAAGAATAAAAAATAGGGTTGGGGGTGTAGCTCGGGAGGTAGAATGCCCCTGGGTTCAATCCTCAATACCGCAAAACAACAACAACAAACTTATAGAAAAAATACAGAAATTAAAAGAGAAAACAAACTTAGTCTGGGCTGAGACATGAGGATCACAGATTTGAAGCAAAAGTAGTGAGACTTTCAGCAACTTAGCGAGACTGTTTAAACAAAGATTGCAGATTCAAGGATAGACTCAGTAACATGAGACTTTTAATATCCTACCAACACCCTGTTTCCAAAAAAATAAAAAGGGTTGAAAGCTCAGAAGTAGAATGTCCCTGAGTTCAATCCCCAATAACACATATTCCCACCTATAGGACACTCTAAAAACATACTTTTTTTTTTTTTTTTTTTTTTTTTTGGTATTGGGAGTTGAACCCAGGGGCATTCTGTCTTTGAGCTACAATTCAGCCTTTTTATTTTTTATTTGGAAATAGGGTCTCACTAAGTTTCTTTGGCTAGCTCTGAACCTGTGATCCTCCTGTTTCAGCCTCCCAAGTACTGGGATTTCAGGAATGTATCATCATGTTCACCTTTAAAGATATACTTCTAATAGAAGAACAGTGATCTCTGACTATGGATCAGAGATGGGAAAAGAGATAAAAAGTGGTAATCTGTAGTTTTAACTAGACAGACATGGCATAGTATAATAATAAAAATGTTTTGTAGAGTTTAAAAAGATGAAATTAAAATACAACAACTGCAAACAAGCTGGGTAGAAAATTATTAGAGTTGAAAGCACTTCAGAGTTTTTCCATAAATCAGAAAGAGATTAAAATACTGATTAATTTTAGACATCAAGTTAACAATGTGAAAATTTCTAGGGTAGGTACTAAAAAAAACAGACTTTATAAAATACTCAAATTAGTAGAGATAGGCAAAAATAACAAAAGGTGGGAAAAGAAAAAATATAGGACAAATTGGAAATAAAAGATAAGACAGCACATATTTAAAATAATAATGATACTATAATCAAAAGCACTGGGTTACAGCTAAAGTAGTACTTTGAGAGAAACATAGAAAACAAATGTATAATAGAAAAACTACCAAACCCAAGTTGGCTTTCTGGAAACATCACTAAACTGAAAAAAACCCTGACAGGATTATCAAGAAAACACACACACACACACACACACACACACACACACACACACACACACACAAAACCAATACCAGAAATGAAGATGGACAAGACACATTCTAGAGATCTTGCAGATTTTATAACGATATTATGAACAATATCAACAGTTTAAAAGTCTTTTTTTGAAAAACACAAATTAACAAAATGACACAAGAATGAAAATCTGAACAGTCGTGTATCTTACAAAGAAACTACATAATTTAACACACCAAGAATTTGAGGTCCTGAAGGCTGCACTGCAAGACTTCACCTAAATAATTTTAGCTAATAAAATTATTAGAAACAAGAAACAAGATATAATACAGATAATATTTTTTAAAAGCAAATAAGCAAGTAAGGGCAGTATGTGGGAGGCTGAGACAGGAGGATCACAGGTTCGAGGACAGTCTCAGCAAGTAGTGAGACTCATCAATCTAGTGAGACCTTGCTTCCAAATAAATAAAATCGGGCTGGGGGTGCCAGTAATTAATTAATTACAAAGAAAATGAGCCTGGAGGTAGAAAGCCTCTGGGTTCCATCTCCAGTACCACCCCCGCCCCCCCCCACACACACAAAAGCAAATAAGGAGCCAGGTGTGGTGGTGCACGTTTGAAATTCCAGTACTTGGGAGGCTGAGACTGGAGGATCCGAGTTCGTGGCCAGCCTCAGCTACTTAGTGAGGCCCTCTGCAACTTAGTGAGACCCTGTTTCAAAATAAATTTAAAAATTGGGCTGCGGAGCCGGGCGTGGTGGCGCACGCTTGTAATCCCAGCATTTGGGAGGCTAAGACCAGAGGATCCGGGTTCGCGGCCAGCCTCAGCTACCTAGTGAGGCACTCCATAACTTAGTGAGACTCGGTTTCAAAATAAAGAATAAAAAATAGGGCTGGGGGTATAGCTCGGAGGTAGAATGCCCCTGAGTTCAATCCCTAGTACCGCAAAAAAAAAAAAAAAAATTGGGCTGCGGGTGTAGCTTGGAGGTAGAATGCCCCTGGGTTCAATCCCCAGTACCGCCAAAAAAACTTAAAAAAAGCAAATAAGGTAATCTGGACATGGTGATGCAATCCCAGTACTTGGGAACTTGAGACAGGAGAATTGCAGGTTCAAGACCAGCCCCAGCAATTTAGTGAGGTTCTCAATACCCTAGAAAGACCCTGCTTTGAAATTTTAAAAAAGGGCAGGGGGTATAGCTCAGAGGTAGAATTCCCCTCAGTTCAAGATCCCCAGTACCAAAAATAATAAGTAATACATAAATACATACATATATAAATAAATACATAAATAAGAGGGGATAAGAAACAAAAAATTATCAGAATGGTCTGCATAGATGTGAAAAAGAACTCATAGGAATAAAAAATGTAATCACAAAAAATAAAAAATTCATTAGATGGGCCAAATAGCTGATTATACACAGGAAAAGGTAGAGCTAAGGAAATTTCAAATTATTCAGTGCTAAAATGACAAAAATATGGAACATAAGTAATACAAAAAGCATAAGAGAACTTATTAAAATCTAACATACAACTAATTGGAGCTCTAGAAAGCAAGAACAGAGAGGTAAGAGGGTACTGATAGCAATATTTGAAGAGATAATGGCTGAGTATTTTGCAGAACTGATAGTTACAAATACTCAATTCAGAAAGCCCAAGAAAATAGATAAATTACAAAAGCCACATTTGGGCACATGATACTAAAACATTAAACAAACAAACAAAAAATCTAACAAGCTTGAGAGGAATAATGGTCAGATTAAATAAATAGGAATGACAAATAAAACTGAATTATCAATAGCATCAAAATAAACCAGAAACAACAGAATAGTATCTTTAAAGTGCTGAGTTAATAGTTAAACTAGAATTGTATAATCAGATAAACTATCATTCATGGATGAGGGTAAATTAAAGTCATTTTGAATTAGACTAAAATAACTTCTTTAGTTGAAAAATAAGGAATCAAACTTATTCTTTCCTTTTGGTTTCAACAACCAAAAAAAAAAAAAAAAAAACCCAAAAACATAAAACAATGGGTTTCAGGACAGTAATTTCTGAGAGATGAGAGACAAAGGTGAGTCCAACAATTGTCCCAATCTAATACTGCCTTGAAAGTTTCCAGGCCATGATACACAGAGAAAGGGCACCCAGGTGGCAAAGCCCCACACACTCTCTGAGGAGCCCCAAATCTACAGAAACAAAGCAGCTAGAATCTACAGGACATAGTATCAAAGAGGAAAAACAGTATAAAAAGTGAACGCTAGAGATGTACAAGAGGTCCTCCTAGAATATTCAGATTAGTTCATGTACATAAACAACCCAAAGTGACGTGAGGTAAAAAAACACAAAAGATTGGAGAAAACTGTGCCTATCATCCCCACCAGCCATACTAGAAAACCAGATTTATAACTCATAGGATGTTGGCTTTAATCCAAAATAATCCAATAATTGAGGAAACAAAATAGTGTAGGCAAATTGGTGGCATGAAAAAATAAGACATTTATTGCATTTTCTCTATCAGTGCTTATATGTTGGAGAGCTGGTCCTATGATTTGTTCTAGTAATCAGTTTCTGGTGTGATTTCTAAGGGCTTTGATCCATCTTGAGTTGACTTTTGTCCAGGGTGAGAAAGATCTAATTTCATTCTTCTACATATGGATATCCAGTTTCCCAGCATCATTTACTGAAAAGGCTATCTTTTCTCCAGCGTATGTCTTTGGCTCCTTTGTCAAAAAACAACTGGCTAGCTGGGCGTGGTGGCCCACACTTGTAATCCCAGTACTTGGGAGGATGAGACTGGAGGATCCAGGTTCGTAGACAGCCTCAGCTGCTTAGTGAGGCCCTCCGTAACTAGAGAGACCCTGTTTCAAAAAATAAAGAATTAAAAAAAAAAAAAAATAGGGCTGGGGTTATAGCTGGGGGTAGAATGCCCCTGGGTTCCATCCCCAGTACTGAAAAAAAAAAAAAAAAAAAAAAATCAACTGGCTATAAGTGTGAGGATTTGTCTTTGTATCTTCTATTCTATTCTGCTGGTCTATTTGTCTGTTTTTGTGCCAAATACTACCCTGTTTTTGTTACTATAGTTCTGTGGTATAATTTGAAATCAGGTATTATAATGTCTCCAGCACCTTCTTATTGATCAGAAAATACAATTCTGGTAATTTAAACAGTTCTACAAAAAGTAATAATGAACACATTTAGTATTTTTAATACAATTAAGGTAGACTTAAATTGTCAAAACTACTACTAATAATGTCATATTCCAGACTAACAGAAATTCACTTGAGAACCAACTTTCAATCTTAATTTTATTTTTAAAAATTTATCTAAAATGTGTTATTTACTTTTCTGCTTAATATATAAAGTATACAAAATAGAGTTCATTTTTTCCCTAATGGCTCAAGGTCTTTATAATGCATTATAAATAAAATGCAATAATTGTGATTAACTTAAAATTACTTCAGCAATTACAAATTAATCAGTTCTTTGACTTAATTTTCCAAGACTTTGTGACCTATAATACTGGAATCTCCTAAATCAATAGGCCTTCCTTCCCTTTACCAGTCAGCCTCAAGAGTGCCTGTTGTTCTAGTCAGGCATGGTGGTATATGCCTGTAATCCCAATACTTGGGAGGCTGAGACAGGAGGATCAAAAGTTTCAGGGCACCCTCAGCAACTTAGACCTTGTTTCAAAATATAAAAAATAAAAAAGGGCTGAGAGTCTATCTCAGTGGTAGAATGCCCTGGGCTAAATCCCCACTATCTATTTATATATAAATACGTAAACAAACAACTGAAAAAATTACCCAGTGTTCAAAGAGCATTTTCCTGAAGATAGCCAACTACCAAGTCTTACTCAATATTTACTCCATCATCTATCAAGCCATCATCTGTCTTCTTCCTCATATAGATTTCCAATGCTGTCCAAAAAAAGGTGGCAACAGAGGAATGCCAGAATCATAAGTTTTGATGTAGGAATTTCTTATGGCATATAGTGTACAAAACAAAAAACAAAACAAAACAAAAAAACCCCACCACCACCAAAACCCTGTTGTATAAAAATTAAAATACAGATTGTGGAACTCCCTTCAAATGGAATAAATCACAGTAAGAGACTGAACTAAACCAGGAATTATGGTGTAGGGTAACAGGTTCAAGGCCAGCCTCATCAATTTATTGAGACCTTTAGCAACTCAGCAAGATCCTGTTTCAAAATATAAAATAAAAAGAGGGTGTAGCTAGGAGGTAGAATGCCCAAGGATTCAATTCCCAGAGCAAAAAAAAAAAAAAAGACTGAACTGAGCTGGGCATGGCAACACATGCCTATAATCCCAGTACTTGAGAGGTTGGGACACAAAGACCACAGGTTAGAGGCAAGCTTCAACATTTAGTGAGACCCTCAGCAATTTAGCGAGACCCTGTTTCAAAATAAAAAGTAAAAAATAAGCCGGGCTGGGTGAGGTGGCACATGCTTGTAATCCCAATATTTGGGAGACTGAGACGGGAGGATTTGGGTTAGCGGCCAGCCTCAGCTACCTAGTGAGGCACTCCACAACTTAGTGAGACCTTGTTTCAAAATAAAGAATAAAAAACAGGGTTGGGAGCCGGGCGTGGTGGCGCACGCTTGTAATCCCAGCATTCGGGAGGCTGAGACCGGAGGATCTGGGTTCACGGCCAGCCTCAGCAACCTAGTGAGGCACTCCGCAACTTAGTGAGACTCGGTTTCAAAATAAAGAATAAAAAATAGGGCTGGGGATGTAGCTCGGAGGTAGAATCCCCAATACCGCAAAAAAAAAAAAAAAAAAACCAGGACTGGGGGTAGAGCTCAGAGGTTCAATCCTCAGTACTGCAAAATAAATAAATATATGAATAAATGAATGAATAAGTATGCTCAGTTTAGAAAAATTAGAACACACAGGTTAAAATAAAAGTCCCACCATTTTTTATATATTTTATATTAGCTTGTACATGGGCTCTAAATTTGGATGTGTATAAAATCTAGAATTATTCTCTTGGGATTGAATAGAGGGAAAGGCAAAAAGAATGAGGAAGAGAATAGCATAAGACAAGGTTAGGGAGGTGAAGAGAGGCTAGACTATGAAAATAAACCATTAAACTTTATCTGTGCATTTGCTTTGTTTTGGGGAGGTGGTAAGGTAATGGAGAGGATGACTGCTATGATCATATTTGCATTCTAGCTTTAATGTGAAAAACAGAAAGGAATGAGGCAAGCATGCAATACTGTTAAACCAATTAAGAGAAGGTTACAGTAATTTAAGTGAGAAATGTAGGTAATGGATGGATACAGAGAAGTCAGAAACATGTAGGTTCAAGAGAGATTTAGAAAATAAAATCTCCAGGATTTGGAGATCAATTTGTTATATATGCGATAGAAAGAGGATGTCAAGGATGAATCCTAGGATTCTAACTTGTACAATCCGACAGATGGGAGTACCATTCACCAAGACAGAGAGCAGTACAGTAAGATTGAGTTACAGAGGGAAACCTTGTGCATTGATAGTTAATTTTAGATAAAGCAAATCTGAGTAAGATATTTATACCAAGTATCTTTTGTTTGTCTCCAGATCCACTATTCAACCCTTCACTGTATAGATTATCTGTATATTTATTTTTTTGCGGTACTGGGGATTGAACTCAGGGGCATTCTACCTCCGAGCTACATCCCCAGCCCTATTTTTTTATTCTTTATTTTGAAACCAGGTCTCACTAAGTTGCGGAGTGCCTCACTAGGTAGCTGAGGCTGGCCGCGAACCCGGATCCTCCGGTCTCAGCCTCCCGAATGCTGGGATTACAAGCGTGCGCCACCACGCCTGGCAGATTATCTGTATAAAACAGGTCATCTTTTGGTTTCCCTTGAATTCAGTCAATGGAGAGCACTGGAAGATAATCAGAGAAAAGCAGGAGAGTAAAGTCAAGTACTTATTCCTTTGGTTTTCAGTGTGAGTTGCCTTTGGTTCTATCTTCTCAAAATAGTCTTTGTTACTCTATGCAAGGTACCAGTGACTATTCCTTCAGTTTCTCCTGGATATAGCCTTACCTCTTAAAGTTGTGCTGTATTTCAAACCCTTTGAAACTAAACCTCCTTGACTTATCCTAACTTTGGTATGTCACATTTCCTGACAGATGTATGACACTGACAGATACCACATCCAGAAAAAATATTAAGTGAGCAAAAAGGTTACAAACCTACAGGAAAAATGTGGGCAAAAGATACATCCCTGATTCTTTTCTTGACTCTTTTTTTTTTTTTTTGGTAGTGCTGAGGATTGAACCTCGAGGCATTCTACCTCCAAGCTACACCCACAACCCTATTTTTATTTGGAAACAGGGTCTTGCTAAGTTGATGCAAGTCTCATGGAATTGCTGAGGTTAGCTTCAAATCTGCGATCCTCTTGTCTCAGCCACCCAAGAACTGGGATTACAGGTATGTGCTACTACACCCAGCCTTCTCTAACATCTCTAAATATGAGTATGGATAAGATTGTTTATAAAGTATAACATAAGAAAAGGAGATGACCGTAAGACAAAAACTTGAGATGCGGCAACATTCAGACAATTAAAAATCAGATGGAATCACAATATTAGGCAACAATGGCAATTATGAGTGATTGAAGTTCAAAAAAAAAAATACACAGATTACTGTGTTGTTAGGAAAGAGAGTAGGTATAAGTTTACTCTTAACTCAAAGGTGCATAAGACATTTTATTGCTATAATTGATAGAACATTCTATACAGAAGACATGTGATGGTTTCTATGTCATCAATACAACTTCCTCACAACTCTAAGATCACAGTATTTTGGCAATATACCATAAAACATTAAAGTACTTGCTCTGATCATATGATCAAAAGCAGAATGAACACACACACACACACACACACACACACACACACAGGCACTTTTTTTTATATATATACTTTTGTTTTTTACAGGGCCAAGGATCGAACCCAGGGCTTTGCATGTGCTAGCCAAGTGTTCTGCCACTGAGCCAAATCAGCAACCCCAGCAAGTAGTAGCCTGTGACTGAGAACAAAACTCCACAAAGTTTGGCAAGAATGACCAGAAAATTGTAAGCTAACAACTTGGAGGACCACACAAAATGGGGAAATGACTGAGCTCTAACCATTTATAGTGGAGAGTTTTCAGTCATCACCTAGGGACATTTAGTGGAAACCCCTGAAGGATCATGCTGTAGTAGGGTTGAACTGGAGTGAAGGCTATTCTAGACCCACCCTAGAAGAGATTAAAATCTGGACTTGAAAGTGTCATTGAACCAATCCACAATAAAGTTACTGCTTGCCATAACAGCCTAAATCCCCATAAAGAAAAAAAAAAATCTAGATCCTCAACAAGGAAACATTCACAATGTCTACTGGACATGCCAAGAAGCATGAAAATATAACTTAAAACCAGTAGAAATAATAGCATTAATATAAAGATAGATGTATAAATATACATGGATAAATGGATGAGAATCCATTAGATGTATAAATATACATGGATAAATGGATTAGAATCCAGAAAGACTCATAAATATATATTCAATTGACTTGCAACAAAGATGCAAAGATAATTCAGTGATGAAAGAATAGTTTGTTTCCAACAAATAATATTAGAATAACTGACTATCCATGTGGGGAAAAAACAAAACAAAACAAAAACCCATATCCTTATTTCACTCTACACATGAAAATTTACTTTAGTTAAAATACGTAATAGACATAACCATAAAAACTGGAACTTTAAAAATCTCTGGGGGAAAAAAGATTTTCATAACATTGGGTAAGCTAAAGTTTCTTACACTAGATCACAAAAAGCACAAAACACTTAAAGTGATGAATTAAACTTTGTAGGTAAAACTTCCAGTTCTTTTTTTTTTAATTTTTATTTTTTATTTATTTATTTATTTTTTTGCGGTATTGGAGATTGAACTCGGGGCATTCTACCTCCGAGCTATACCCCCAGCCCTATTTTTTATTCTTTATTTTGAAACCGAGTCTCACTAAGTTGCGGAGGGCCTCACTAGGTAGCTGAGGCTGGCTGCGAACCCGGATCCTCAGGTCTCAGCCTCCCGAATGCTGGGATTACAAGCGTGCGCCACCTCGCCCGGCAAACTTCCAGTTCTTAAAACATACTGAAAATGAAAAGGTAAGCTATGGACTAGGAGAAAATATTTATAAGGCATATATATATACACACATATATATGACAGAGGACTTACATCAATATATAAAAAATTCTATAATAAAATTCATGCAAACGATACACAAAAACTCAGGAGAGTGGTTTCTTCTAGGACAGAAGAAAAGTATAGAGAAGCTTGATCATTTCTATGTTTAATTTATTTTAAGATTGTTGAGTTGTGGGTCCATACTGCTTTACTATAATCTTATTTATCCTTTGCTTTATGTTTAAAATATTTTGTAATCAGCCCAGCACAATTTGGTGGTGAATGCCTATAATCTCAGTACTTCAGGGGCTAAGACAGGAGGATTGCAGGCTTGATGCCAACCTCAGCAACTTAGTGAAAGCCCTTTTCGAAATTGAAAAATAAAATAGGGCTAGGGATATAACTCAGAGGTAGAATGCCCCGGTACTGGTTTAATTCCCAGTACCATCAAATAAATGAAATAAATAAAAATATTTTATAATAAAAAAAAGTTAACGCTATACCCAAATTTTAAGTCTTATTACTACATTAAATTATCATAATTGCTAAGACACTAATGGAGAATTTTTCTCCTATGGCTTATTCTCCTATGTTTATTTGATGCCAACACACTCATATATAAATGTAAAATTAGAGAAAGAAAAAAATTCATTTATATTTCTAAGTTTCTTTTAGCTGTTCCTACTTGGATACTTAAATGTTTCTATCATCACTTTGAATCACTTACTCAAAATGAGTTCACTGTTCCTTCCCTATTCTGGACTCACATTTTCAAACTTTTCTAGTTTCTTTGCTCTTTCCATTGTTTTATAAGTAACAAGGATGGTACACAACTTGGGAGCACAAAGCCTAGAGCCAGAATGCAGGGTTCCAATCTTAAATTTACCACTCAAAAACTGCCTGACCTTTGGCAAGTTACTTAATCTCTGCCTCAGGATACATGCTCAATAAATGTTATCCATTCTTTTTATTTTCTTGTTACTACTATTCCTACTATCTAAGTCATTTTTGTCTCTATCTTTCATCTCCTTATATCAAGGCATCAAGTCCTGACAATTGTTCCCAGAACAATATGACTTCTCCCTATTTCTGGTAAACAGTATTGGAAATCTAGACTCCTACAGCCTTCTTACTAAAAAGCCTTCCTTTTTTTCAACTCTTCCCATTCCAATCGTTAATACACTATTGTCAAGTTAATCTTTATCCCTTTTAATTAGCTTCCCTTTCTTTTTATTTACAGTACTGGGGCTGGAACCTAGGGGCATTCTACCTCGAGCTATACCTCCAGCCCTATTTTTTATTCTTTATTTTGAAACAGGGTCTCACTAAGTTGTGGAGTGCCTCACTAGGTAGCTGAGGCTGGCCGAGAACCCAGATCCTCTGGTCTCAGCTTCCCAAATGCTGGGATTACAAATGGCACCACCACATCTGGCAATTAGCTTCCCTTTCTTTCAGCAGGAAAATTCTATGAGGCACTACCCAAGGGGGGAAAAAATGTATTTCACAGCGAGTTCTAAAACTGCTATAACAAATATGATGGTAGAAAGTTTCAAGGCTGAGTTTTGGCCTTTTCCTTTTGTGTTTTTGCATAGGGGGTTGAACACAGTGGCATTAACCTGAGCCACACCCCTCAATCCCCCCTCCCTTTTTAAATTTTAAAACAGGGTCTTGCTAAGTTGCTGAGGCTGGCCTCAAACATGCCTTCCTGCTATCTTAGCCTTCCAAGCACTAAGATTATAGAAGTGCACCACTGGGCCCAGCCCAAAGCTGAGTTTTAATCCTACAAGCAACAAAATATTATAAATTGCCTTTGATTAGCATTAGCAACTCCCTATTATATCAGCAGTCACTCCTAACATAGAATGAAATTTGATTTGGTATAAAAATCACCAGTCAAGTACAGAAACTTGATTTTCACTTATCTTTCTGAGCCCTAATTTCTTTTTGTTGTAAATAAAATGTTATAGAAATGACATCACTTGATGCTTCCAAACCCTAGAAGGTACCACTATTTGAGCACATACATTTTCCTGGTAAGTTCAAAATAAGTACAGTTACCCAGGAAATTAGTATCAATGGGAGAACTGGTAAAGGTGAATTTGATGTAGGATAGAAGAAATAAGTAAGGTAGAAAGGAGACAAATGGGAAGGAAAAGTAGAAATATCACTTTAATATAAAAAAACCTGGAACTGAAGCGCTTCAGCCTCTACTCCACCCCTTGGAAGTTTCTTAGGAGATCCCATACCCTAATCCCCTGAAGCCCTGCCCCCACCTCAGATTCAGGGCCAAGTACACCACCTGAGATTCACGCCAAGGTCAGATCCATCTTGAAACCTGAGGAAGAGGAGGATCCAACTTGGAACGCCTACCTATCGCCCACCTATACCTAAAGAAGGAGGAGGTCCAGACTACTTCTGTGCCCACCCCTCTTAAAAGCTTATAAAAAGAAAGCCCCCTCCTCGGGCTCTCTCTCTTGCCTTCCTGCTCCTGTGGCCAGGAAGATGTCCGCTCACCTGTTTTCCTGAGTCCCCTACTTTCCTGAATAAATTCCTGCCTTTTGTTCCTGACTGGCACGTGTTAAAATTCTTTTTATCACGGAGGCCAAGGACCCACGAGTGGGACCGTGTTATCCCATGACAAATTTATATGTCATAATCTTTGGAGTTTCTCCCAGTTTTAAATATCTGTGAATCTATTCTGAAACTATAAATCAGTATAAAATTTCTCTAATTTAAAATTCCTCAGAATATTTCTAAAAATCTAGGAAGCATTCTGAAATCTTTTATAAAACTAATTTTTTGTATAAGCTTCAATATAATTTGTTTTAAATTTAAATTTATATATTTAGACAAATCTTGCTGTGATATTTCATTATGAATTCATACTTGGGTAACAATGCATTTTGAAATACTGTAAAAGTGGGCCCAGAAATATAATATGGGCACATAAAAGTTTTGTAGTTACTCTTTGAAAAGTGATTCCTGGAAATCTGAACGTCATGAAACTTAATTTTTTTTTTTAAACATTTACCTTTTTTCTTCTTTTGCTCTCAGCTGCTCTTCCTGTCTCAAAACTTGAACCATTACAGATTCAAAAACTCCACTTGTCAAGCCTGCCAAACTTCGAGGTGTTGACCGACGCCTTGTTGAAGTACATGCAGTTCCCTTTTCATCCTCCAATCCATAATAGCCTCTAGATGTAACTGCTATCGTTGTCTTTTCTCTCAAGTGCCTTGGAGAAGAATAAGTCAATTCACAAGGTCAAATCTTCTGAATAAACAAAAAACCCACCTCATCAGCATCTTAAGAAGAATCTCTTTCCCAAACTACACAAAATGTGATAAACCATATTTACCCATGATCCAGATTTTTATCACTGCTACACAATTTCTTTTCTTTTTTTTTGCAGTACTGGGGATTGAACTCAGGGGCATTCTACCTCCGAGCTATACCCCCAGCCCTATTTTTAATTCTTTATTTTAAAACAGGGTCTCACTAAGTTGCAGAGTGCCTCACCAGGTAGCTGAGGCTGGTTGCAAACCTAGATCCTCTGTCTCAGCCTCCCAAATGCTGGGATTACAAGTGTGCACCACCACGCCCTGCTCAATGCTACACAATTTCTAACTAACTTTATTCATGTCATAAAATCAGTGTGACATTCCCTTCTCTACATTGAATTAAACTGAAGGATTAAAGCACTGTTTCTTTAATGGAAAAAAGCTTGAGATAATATTTTAAACTACCTATAATACAAAAATATTTGGGTAGAGAAAACTTCCAATGATACATGAACGTGTTGAGGAAGTATAAACAAATGCAGCATATTAAGACATATAATTGTAAATTGAAATTTGGAAACCTTTCTTACTACACTGTAAAAAGAATGTAGGAATCTCAATTTCTTCTTTAACAGCACTACAAATGTTTCTATGTTTTCAGTAATACACTGAGATGCTAATATTTAAAATAATGACAAAAATATTTCTTAGCAGTTTTCTTATTCATGAGCCCTCTTAATGAAATTGAAATAACTGATTAGAACCATTTACATTGGAAAAAGAAACCTTAATCTTGCAAAATTTTAAAGGTCAGTCTAAATACTGACTTCTGAATTTGCATCTATTATATGAAGGTTAATTATAAAAAGCTTCAGGGAAAACATATGTTCTACATTTATAAAACAGCCTGAGTCCCTGAAGGTTTTGAATATATTGTAAAATCAAGTCAATACTCAAAGTAAGCATTCAACATACTGGATAAGAATTTACATGAATTAAATGTTGACCCTATAGTTATATTTCCCTGTTTTCCTATAAATTGTCTAAAGGTTCATTGAAACTTAAATCTTTATTGCATATCATACAAGCAAAGCCCTGAGTTCCTTCCTTGAACTATGTTCACAGTAGTTTATAATTCTAAATTAAAGTAACTTTATAAAAATCTTACCCTCACTACTACCTGGGTCCCATGAATAGGGTCTATCTACTGACCTGTAGTACTTTTTCTGTTATAAGGAGTTAACAACATAACTGATTCAGCTTTAGGTAGGGTAAGAACTTTAAACTGGTTTTTCAGTAATACTGAAAAATCTGGGCTAATCTGTTCAAGCTGTGATCCTTTGGTGCACAATAGAATACAATTATATGACAACTAAATGGGCTGAAGTAAGAAACTGTGGGCTGAAGAAAAATAGCTAACTGGCAATAAAAGACACTGAATGGATGAACTTGAGTCCATTTTACTATTTTGTTCTTACCAAGTGACCTAACTAGCTCTGTAATTTTAATTCTTCATCTATAGCAAAGGAAGAGAACATTAACAAATGATATACCATTAAAAATGATGATATCTCAGAGGTCACTGGTTATACAGAGTATTGGGGATAGTGACCCAGTAAGTATATAGCACTGAAAATAATAAGAGTTGAGGGAAGCAGTAAGTCACATGGCTAAATTGTTATGTAATAAATCAGAAACAACATTGACATTTTACCCTCCTATTTCTGTCTTAAAAGAAGATAAGACAAAGTTATAAACTACTTTTTCTTTTCTTTTTTCTTTTGGTGGTACTGGGGATGGAACCCAGGGTCATTCTACCTCTGAGCTATACCACCTGCCTGATTTTCTTCTTTTTTTTTTTTTTCATTATGAAACAGGGTTTAAGTTGCAGAAGACCTCACTAAGTTGCTGAGGCTGGATGAGAAACTTCGATCCTCCTGTCTCAGCTTCCCAAGTACTGGTATTACAAGTGTGAGTCACCATCTCCAACTATAAACTATTTTTTAAAACAGTACTTTCTTAAATACAAAGAGAATGTAATGTTCTTTATTATGTATCAGAAATAAAAATTTAAGTTACCACTTTAAATCTAAAAAAACCCAACTAACTGCTGTTTCTCTCTTAATGATATGTAAAGATTTAAAAGACTTTTATTATTCAATGTTGGAAAGGATATAAAGAAAAATTCTCATATAACATTAGAGGGTATGTAAACTGGCAGTCTTTCTGTAGGTCAATTTGGTAATAGTCATATATGAACATATACTTTGATGTTTTAAAGAATTTACCCTATACATAGACCTCTAACTATCAGCAATTAAAAGTATCATGCTATTAAAAACACTGGAAATATAATGTCCTTTGATATGGGACAGATTACATATAGTAATGTACATGGACTATCATCGATCAATTAAAGATGTGTATGTACTGACTATAAACACATCCCAATTATATAATACTGTGAAATGTCAAAAAGAAGCTTCAGAACAAAATATATTTTTTAATCCAAAGGATCGTATACAAATATATGTACACATACAAATGACATCTAAAGTTTGTGTTTGTGTATATGCGAGTTCAAACCTAGACTATTACAATTGCTTCATGACAGGTCTCCTTGCTTCTACTCTGATTTATCTATAGCTTATTCATACAACAACCTACATAATACTTTTAAAAGGCCACTCAGATCATGTCATTACCTTGCTCTGTCTCCCCCAAAATCTCTGTTATACTTAGAATACAATCTAAAGTTCTATGACTTACAAGATCTAGTGTGGTATTGCCTTCATCTATCCTTCCAGACCTCATATTCTGTCACTGTAACCTTAATGTTCCTGCCAAAAGTCTCGGTCACACTAACACATCTGCTTCCCAGCATCTTTGTACTTGAGTTCTCTTAAGTTACTCCTCCCCCACATCCTCATATAGCTAGGCATTTATCACTTCATTCAGGTCTCAAAGGCCACCAAATTTGAAGGGACCTCCCTGACCATAATATTTAATAGAGAATCCTCTGTCACTCTATGACCTTATACTGTTTTTTTTTTCTTCATGCTACTTATCAGTACCTTTGTTAATTATCCAACTCCCCACCACAGTAAAGGCTCCAGGAAAATAGGGACTATATTTCCTTACTGACTACATCATTAGACTCCCAAACTATTACATGTGTTTGTGTGAGTGTATATGTATACATAAAGTATTTGGAAGTTTATAAGCCAAACTATTTAATTTTTAATTTATACACATAAAGTTTAAAAATTCCAGTCACCCATTCTGTCCACAGTAGAAGAATCCTGATTACATATTTACTACTAACTACTTGGTTTTCATTCATCAGAGAATAAAATCCATTAATCAATGACCATATGAAACCACTAAAATAACTTTCCCTTCTAAAACTAAGATTTTTTTCTGCTTATGAGAAAAACCATTTCATGAAACCAATCTGACAACACTTTCATAATAATATATTGCCAACCATAAGTCAAAGCTAAGCAATAATTATGGTTGACTCACTGAGTTTTAGTTATCGTGTGTGTGTGTGTCTGTCTGTCTGTCTGTCTGTCTGTAAGTTACTGAGGATGAAACCCAGGTGCATTCTACCTCTGAGCTATACCCTTGGCCCTATTTTGTTTTATTTTATTTTGAAACAGGGTCTGTCTCACTAAGTTGATGAGGGCTTCACTAAGTTGCTACAGGTTGTCTCCAACCTGTAAGCCTCCTGTTTCAGCCTCCCAAGTACTGAGATTACAGGTGTGCACTACCATGTCAAGCCAGCCCGTCCATTCGTCCTTCCTTCCTTCCTTTTCTTCTTCTTCTTCTTCTTCTTCTTTAAAACAAAGAATGGCAAAACTCTGTGTTAATGTGTTCTGAACTGCAGAATTCAAAGGCTGAATGTCTACTTAAAATTATTAATGTATTAAAGAGGAAGTGAACTGATAGTAAGTTTACTTATATTTAATGCATGAATTGACACTGCCCCCTCCCATTAAAAACATGTTTGAAAAGGTTCCATTATTATGTGATGTTGCAGTAGTTATAAAAAAAACAATAGAAGCCGGGCGTGGTGGCGCACGCTTGTAATCCCAGCATTTGGGAGGCTGAGACCGGAGGATCCGGGTTCGCGGCCAGCCTCAGCTACCTAGTGAGGCACTCCACAACTTAGTGAGACTCGGTTTCAAAATAAAGAATAAAAAAAAAAAAAAAGGGCTGGGGGTATAGCTTGGAGGTAGAATGCCCCTGAGTTCAATCCCCAGTGCCGCAAAAAAAAAAAAAAAAAAAAAAAAACCAAAACAAAACAATAGAGATGTCACCTATAATGATTATACCTTGCACCGGGCGTATAGCTCAGTGGTAGAGCACGTACCCTGGGTTCAATCACACACACACACACACACACACACACACACACATACACACATACTTATATTTGCACAACTAAAACTTGGAAACAGTATTATCTAATTTGCTTTAATATATATACACATATACATATAATGTGTGTGTGTGTGTGTGTGTGTGTGTGTGTGTATGTATAAAAACAGGGTCTCACTAAGTTGCTGAGGCTGGCCTCAAACTTGGAATCCTCCTGTCTCATCCTCCAAAGTACTGGGATTACAGATATGTACCACCATGCCCAGCTGCTTAGAAATATTCTAATGAAGAGCTTCAATCATTTTGTTAACCGATTCATTTAAAAACGATATTAAAATGCAACGACAGCCCTTCACGGTCCTCGGTAAGAAAGAGATACCATGTAAAAAGAGGTGATGTTTAATGAAGGGACAATTTACAAACATGCAGGCAAGGCTAAAAGAAACTATGAAGAGATGGTGGAGTACTCAAGGACTAGCCACAGCAGGGAGCTATTACCACTCTAAACCAAATATAGGAAGTGAAGGAAATAGTTACTAGATAAAGACAGCTGTGACTGTAGAGCAGGGCCACACAATGATGGAGCATGGTTACTTTTAACCTGCAGCTAAGCAAAGAGGAAGCTATTAAATACTAATATTAAATTGTGCCTAGCTTAGGAAGCTGAAACAGGAGGATCAAGGTTTGAAGACAACTTTAGCAACTTAGTGAGACCTGTTTCAAAAAAAAAAATAGGACTGGGGGCATAGCTTGGAGGTAGAATGCCTCTGGGGTCAACCTTCAGTAGCAAATTAATAAATACTCCAACTTCTATCCTCCTGTCAGTATCTTTCACTGGCTGAACCCAATCAGAAATCAGAAGACAAGCGGAACAGTTGATGCAGTCTTTAGAAATCAGCTTCCTATGGCACAAAGTATAGTGCACAAAGGTGGAGAATGCATGTAGAGGGGCAAATGAAGTCTACCAGCATAGCACAACTTAGCTCTAGTTTTCAAGAAAAACTAAATAAATTAAGAAAAGACAAATCTCACCAAAAACTTTTGTATATTTTATAGATGAGCATCATGATGTAGTCAGCCCAGCCTGCAATGTACTTGCTTCTTCTACTTAGATTTATGTAGTTTTATGAGCTTTGAGCTATAAGAATCATTAAAACTGTCTAAGTAAACCTAACTTAAAAGAAGCCTTTCAGCTAGGTGTGGTGGCGCATGCTTGTAATTCCAGTACTTGGGAGGCTGAGACCAGAGGATCTGGGTTCACAGCCAGCCTCAGCTACTTAGTGAGGCCCTCCCCAATTTAGTGAGACCCTGTTTCAAAATTAAAAAAAAAATAGGACTGGGAATGTAGAATGCCCCTGGGTTCAATCCCTAGTTCCGCAAAAAAAAAAAAAAAAAAAAGAAGAAGAAGCCTTTCAAATATCTCTATGGCCAAGAATTAAAGCAAGATATTCAAAATTAGTCAAAGTCCTTGCCAAAAATAGCTTCTTATACCATTAATAATGTTTATAGAAATGATCTATATATGATTTATAAATAAGTATGCATACTTCGGGCCACATTAATTAATTTTTTCCTGCTTGGGAAGTCAGATCATAAAAATTTGGATATCACTGCTCTTATCTGTAGCTATAATCTACCTGATACCTGATAAAGTTTTCAGAAAATAAAAAGTCTTTCCACAAAAAAGCATTTATCACAAATTAAACTTAATTCCTACTTGATCTTTACCTTCTATTCTCCCAGTTACTATTCTTATTCCCTCTGAAATTCTTCTCTGTCCTCCTCCCTATCTCCAGTTCCTTGTTTGACTCATTTGATCTAACATAATTCAGTTTCTATTAGCTATTCATGTAGAAAAATAGTTGGAACTCATAATACATGACTAACTTCACTTATCTTTCTTGAGCAATTATCTTTCTATCTCAGGCACTTAGCCTCTCTCTTACATCTCAGTCCAAAAGCCTCTTCACTTTTATATCCCCACTACTTTAGGCACTGCAGTAAAAAAACACCGGCTAGTCTATATATAAACCCAATGAGGCTCAACTATGCCTAAGATGACTTCTTTGGAAAGGGTCAACCTCCTTTTTTTCTCCATAACAGTAATTTCCAATGCCATCATTACTCAAAATCTCCACCCCACTACCCACCAACACTTAGCAGTTGACTCTTCCCACTATCTATTTCACAGAGAAAATAGGAGTTCTGAAGAGCTTCATTAACACCCTGCTTCTTCAAAAACCAAAATTATCTCAATCAAGGCCTATCTTTATTTTATGTTTCAGTGAAAATGTGCCCTCAAATCCTGATTAAAAACTAACCATTTCACAGGTCTTTAGAATCGATATTTCATTAATTATCACTTGCATTTTTAAATTCTACCTGCTAGCTGCCTCTAGCATATAAACATATCCAAGTTTTTATTAAAAACAAAACATTCCCCCTGAATAGAGTCACATCTTAATTGCTAGTCCATTTCACCTTTCAGTCACATCTCAATCTATTATAATGTGGTATCTGCCTACATCTACTCTATTGAAATAATTCTTCCCAAATGATCTCCCAGTTATGAAATTCAAGGATAATTTTCAGTTCTTTATTCAACCTTTCTATATCATCTGATTACTTAAGAACTCCAACTAGATTTAGCAGAAAGAATACTTTTGGATACACAGAAAGGGAGTGCTAAAAAAAGAAAAATTATCCATTCTTATTCAAATTCATTCATTCAAAATATTTACTGAGCAATAGGGCTAGAAATGAACATGCTGACAGTTTGTACATATGGAATACAAACTGTAAACCTCCACTATGACTGACACATTCAGGTTGAAGCAACAGTGACATCACCAACAAAAACCTGAAAGTCGAAAAGAAAAATAGAAATGTTTGGAAAATATCACTGAGATCTAAGCAATAAAATATTTAATAAGAATGGACCACCAAGAAGCCAAAAATTGACTAAGAAGGCATTCATGAGTAAGAAGGCAACTTCAATTGGGGAATAACTGCAAAGAATCTTATGAGTTAAAAAACAGCAAAGCCTTTGTTCATTTCTGAAGTGGCCCCAGATAACATAATGCCTAAAGAAGTGAAGACCACTGTAGTTATTTCTTAAAAACCAAACATAAGTCGGGTAGCACACGCTTGTAATCCCAGGACTTGGGAGACTGAGATGAGAGGATCCGGGTTTGAGGCCAGCCTCAGGTACTTAGTGAGGCCCTTGGCAACTTTAGACCCTGTTTCAAAATAAAGAAAAAAAATAGGGCTGGAATAAACATTTATATGCAAGATTCCTCAAGTATATACATAATATATACATTCTAAATTATACACTATTAATCCTGAAAAGGAAAGTCATGAATAATTTCTTTGAGGAAGTGACAGGAGGAGGAGCCAACCATGTGGGAAAAACAAAAAAAATCTTGAAAATAAAAGTACTCTAGATAAAAGAGTAAGTATAAAGACCCTGAGGTGAGAAATGGTTTGGCAGGTATGTAGGAAGAACAGAAAGTCAAACACTAACTATAACCTAAGTGTCTGGCTGATGGGTAGAAAACAGACAAGCAGGAAAAAGTAGAAGCAGGATGACTACAGCAGAATTCCAAGCAAGAGAGGATAATGGCTTGCACTTAGGTGGTGAACGGCGGAGAGCAATACTCAAGATTGACTGGTTGATACTTTTTTTGGTGCTGGGAATTAAACCTAGGGCCCCACATGTGCCAAGTACATGCTCTACCACTGAGCTATACCTGCAGCCCCAGAAAAACACAAAATTTAAAATATACTTTAGAGGTAGAAAACTCAGAATTAACTGATATACTTAATATGGGAAATAAATGAAAGGAAGAATCAATGGAAAATGTTAGTTTTTTGGTCAGAGACACCTGGTAGATGGAAAAATCTACTAGGACTAGGCTTAGTAAACACAATTCAAAACTTTTATTTGGGTTTTTATACAACCCAAAAGTTCAGTTTTGAACATGTTAAAGTTTGGCTATTAGAGACACATAATTGGATATCGAAAACTATTAACAATACTGGACTCTTTAATAGCAGAGGATCTGGAACTGGTGAGGAGGACATTTATTTTTTATTTTATTACCTCTTGCACAGTTTAATGTTTGCCACTAGATGCACAAATTTTTAAAATAAACTATTAACAATACAAATACTAATCTCTGGATTGCTAAGAAGTCCACATATATTATAGTTACCTTTAGATTACCCATTTCCTTTAGATTTCTATAATAATTACATTTTATATGCATAACAATTTTAATAATCTATATTACAAATACTATTAATCTACTACCACAGGTATCTAAATGCTTCCTATTCCTTGAAATAGCTTATGATTCTTTTCTCCCCAGTCTGTCTCTTAGTAGAAATACTCCTTTCACATAATCCCTACAGTTTTTGCTTATAAGCAGCCCAGTACTGTGATTTAAATGCCTGCGCTCTAGAGCCAAACTGCCTAGATTCAAATTCAGGTCTTGCCACTAATTAGTCTGGGCAGATTGAATCTTTCTATGTCTCAGTTTCTTCACTTTTAAAACAGGTTATATAAATCAATAATTTTCTCAGGTTGTGGGAATTAAATAATTTCATATAGGTAAATCCCTTCAAATAGTAACATAAAATGATGATAGATGCTATTATTAAAATTATAATAAAACAACTTCAAAACTTCTGTTGGACTTCTGTATATTGAAGACAACTAAGGTTCAATTTCTTTCTCTAGACTGATAAACTAATCATGAACATTGTTATAAAGTGGTTAAAAAAATAGTGGAGAGCCAGGCATGGGAGGCTGAGACAGGAGGATCGCAGGTTTGAGGAGAGCCTCAGCAAGTAGTGAGACTCTCATCAACCTAGCAAGACCTTGTTTCAAAATAAAAATAAAAATAGGGCTGGGGGGTGTAGCTCAGAGGTAGAATGCCTCTGAGTTCAATCCCCTGTAAACACACACACACAAACACACACACACACACACACACACACACACACAGTAATGAAAACATTAGAAAGCTAGCTAACTTGTATGTTGAAATCAATCAAAAAATTTTTAAGATATCATCTTACTATAAATCTTACAAACTCATAATGAGTCATGGCCTCAATCTAATTCTCTTTTTAAAAATTCTTTATTAAACTGGGCATTGTGGTAATTCAAGTACTGTAATTCCAGTACTTGGGAGGCTGAAACAGGAGGATCATAGGTTCAAAGCCAGTCTCAGCAACTTAGCAAGGCCTCCAGCAAGTTAGTGAGACCCTATTTTAAAAAAGAAGCTGTGTGTGGTAGCTTGTAATCCCAGTACTTGGGGGGGCTGAGACGGGAGGATCGAAGGTTCGCAGCCAGCTACTTAGAGAGACCCTTCACAATTTAGTGAGACCCATAACTTGGCTATTGTGTATTGTGCTGCAATAGACATGGGTATGCATGTACCACTATAGTGTTCTTTCTTTTGGAAAGGTATCAAGGTATTGGCATAAATAAATCTTCTGCTTCACAGAGAACAGTACAAAAGAAGATACAAGATATCAAGATTCCACTGGTCTCCATAGAAAAGAAGATATAGACACCAATCCACAAAGTTAAAGCCAGCTGATCTTTGACAAAAATGTATCAGAGAAAAGACAGCTTTTCAACAAATCCTGCTGGAAAAAACCATATATTTATATGTAGGAGAATGAAACTAGATTACTATCTCTCACTCTGCACAAAGGTCAATTCAAAGTGGATCAAAGACCTAGGGATTAGGCCAGAAACTTTGCATATGCTAAATGAAAATGAAACAAAGTCCAAAAATAGACACAGGTAGTGACTTCCTCAATAAGACCCCCTAAAGCTCAAGAAATAAAACCAAGAATTTAATAAATGGCATGGCATTAAATGAAACAGCTTCTGCAAAACAAAGGGAAGAATCAAGAATGTTAAGAGAGAGCCTTTGCCAGCTATTCCTCTGACAGAGAACTGTATACAGAACATATAAAGAACTAAAAAAAAATTAACACCAAAACTCCCAAATAACCCAATCAATAATTGGGCAAGCTGGACATGGTGGTGCATGCTTGTAATCTCAGTACTTGGGAAGCTGAGACAGGAGGATCGGAGTTCACAGCCAGCCTCAGCTACTTAGTGAGGCCCTCGCAACTCAGTGAGACCTCGTTTCAAAATAAAGAATATAAAATAGGGCTAGGGGTGTAGCTCAGAGGTAGAATGCCCCCTGGGTTCGATCCCCAGTACCAAAAAAAAAAAAGAACCAATAATCAGGAATACTAACAATAATAAATGTTGACAAGAATGTGGGAGAAAAGGGACACTTATACACTGTGGTGGGATTGTAAATTAGTACAACCACTATGAAAATTAGTATGCAGGTTCCTCAAAAGATCAGGAATGGAACCACTGCTCAATCTACTTCTTAATGAGAGGATGATTTTTAGTGAAGGCAATTCTCATTTATTTGCTGATAGCCAAACAAAATATAGTTAATACACATGAAAAAAAGTAAAATTTTTAGAAGAAAAAACTACTGTTATCCTCTTAGTATATAACAGAAAATGCCTAAATAAAATGGTTTCATGTACAACATTCAAACAAGTAAAATCTAATAAATGATAAACAGAATATAAAAATGCATGTATGCAAATTAAAATTTTGTAGTACATTTGTGTTCGTGTGTGAATAAATAATGTGTGTGCAAATGGGATAAAGAAGGGTAACAACTGTATTTGATGAGATGGGTGTTTTTTATCATCCTAATTTTTTGACAATTTTCTGTTTTTTTCCAAATCTTCAAAGACAATACACTTAGCAGAGTGTATAGCATATTGAAAGTATTATCAGCCAGGTGTGGTGGAGCATACTTGTAATCTCAGTACTTGGGAGGCTGAGACTGGAGGATCTGGGTTTGCGGCCAGTCTCAGCTACTTAGTGAGGCCCTCTGAAACTTAGTGAGACCCTGTTTCAAGATAAATAGGACTGGAGGTATAGCTCAGAGGTAGAATGCCCCTCGGTTCAATCCTCAGTACTGCAAAAATAAAAAAAAATTTAAAAAAGAAAAGAGAAAACAGAAAAAAAGGAATACCTACTATTAGCAGAAAAAGAGTTTAAACTGTTAATAATTAAAGTTCAGTTATATAATTTATCTTTTGGTGGGGGTTCAAGGGACTGAACCTAAGGCTACACCACCAGCCTTTTTTATTTATTTATATTTTTAAATAGAGTCTTGCTAAGTTGATGAAGATATCACTAAGTTGCTGAGGCTGGCCTCAAACCAGCAATCCTCCTGTCTCAGCCTCCCAAGTAGTAGGATTACAGGTGTGCATCATCATGCCCACCATAATTTACATATTCTTACCATAAAACTTAAAAAATAAGTCTTGAAAATAACTAATAACCTTTGACTTAAATTTCACTATGAACCAAACACCTAAAACTGGAATTAATAAACAGGAAAATCACTAATGTACTAGCAGTTACACCATATTCAGGGATTTAGATAAACTAGAGAATATAAATAGGTTCCATATTTGTTCAGTATTCTATGGAATACTTTGAAGTACTGTCATTTATTTCTAAATACCTTCTACTAGCAAAACTATTATTTAAGTCTATGCTCTTATAAGTATTCAATTATTTGTTACAAATATGGATTGTGCCAACAAAAAATAAGGTGTCAAACTGGGCATAACCACCTGGTATTGTCATGTTTGTAATTTATTAATTCTATTTTTATAATTTAAAAATTTTTTTTGTGGTACTGGGAATTGAACCCAGGGGCATTCTACTTCCAAGCTACACCCTCAGCCCTATTTCTTTATTCTTTATTTTGAAACAGGGCCTCACTAAGATGTAGAGGGCCTCACTAAGTAGCTAAAGCTGACTGTGAACCTGTCTCAGCTTTCCAAGTACTGAGATTACAAATGTGCGCCACCATATCCAGCTTATATTCATAATTTTTTAGTTATTCGCAGAAAAAGTAGTTGAAAAATAGCTTGGTAGATAGAATAACTTTAAGTTAGTAAAATTCTCTAATTTCTCCCTGAAAACTGAGAGGCTAAAATTATTCAATTAAACAAACAAAACTAAATTCAACCTAAATTATTTGATAATGTAAATCTAGCATATTACAAATTTGGCAAAAGAAAGTAGTCTTTCTCTTTTTTCTAGTATCACTCTAGGATTTCTGCAAAATATATAAAACAAAAATTTCTAACCACATTTGTATACAGAATTCTTTACCAAATCTAAGAGAAAGTCAAATGCAGTTCTTTTAACTTGGACATCAAAAGAACAACTGATAGCCGGGCGTGGTGGCGCACGCTTGTAATCCCAGCATTTGGGAGGCTAAGACCGGAGGATCCGGGTTCGCGGCCAGCCTCCGCTACCTAGTGAGGCACTCCGCAACTTAGTGAGACCCGGTTTCAAAATAAAGAATAAAAAATAGGGCTGGGGATATAGCTCGGAGGTAGAATGTCTCTGAGTTCAATCCCCAGTACCGAAAAAAAAAAACAAAAAACCAACAAACAAACAAACAAAAAAGAACAACTGATGATGCTAGTTTTCTCCTCCATTTCATATACGTGTCCCTTCCAATTCCCTAATTTAAAAGTCTTAATACAACGACTTCCTAACATGGAATATCAAACCCTTTATTAGCACACTATATGATCTGGCTACATAATCTTGCCCTCCTAGTCACACCTGTCATTATTCTTCTGTATGTATCTACACTGTAGCCAAACTAAACTGTTGGCTATTCCCTAGCTATACAGCTATATACAATGGCTGTTTTCCCTTTGTACTTTTGAGTATGCTAATCTTGTTGTCTGGAATAACCTCTACACCAACTTAATTTATCCACTTGTCTTTCTACATTCATCTTTGAACTCCCTATAATGCCTAACAAATAATAAGCAATGTAAATATGTTGAATATAATGAACTATACCTGTCTTACCACATTAATGCTTTTAAACACTGTATTCACCCCTTAGGGAAGGTCTGGTGTCTCTATTCAACTCAACAAGTATTTACTGGACTTCTTTGCACTCCAGTTTCTATAGATACAAAAATGTACAAGAAAATCTTAAAATTTAGTGAGGCAAAGAGACATGTAAACAGATAACTTCAATATCATATTTAAAAACTTCAAAACAAACATGAATTCAAATGGTAGGTACTATAAGAACAGAGAAATGCACCTAACCAGTGAAAAGAAGAAATGGGCAAGAAAGTGTTCCTGAGATGATGACAATTCTTCAATCATAAACAACAAGCAGAAATTTGGTCTTAAAATGGTAATATAATTCCATTATGTATGCCCCAATGAGTAAGACATATTCTCAGTCTTTATGGAGATCATAATTCCAGAGACAGACTGATCTTTAACATATTTTTTTTTTTTTCTTTTTTGTACTGGGGATTGAACCCAAGGGCATTCTACCTCTCAGTTATATTCCCAGCCCACTTTATTTTGGTTTTTTTTGTTGTTGTTGTGGAACTGGGGATTGAACCCAGGGGCATTCTACCTCTGAGCTACATCCCAGTCCTATTTAATTTTTTACTTTGAAACTAGGTCTCACTAAATTGCGGAGGGCCTCACAAAGTAGCTGAGGCTGGCTGCAAACCTGAGATCCTCCTGTCTCAGCCTCCCAAGTGCTGGGATTACAAGCGTGCGCCACCATGCCTAGCCCCATTTTATTTTTTGAAACAGGGTCTTGATAAGTTCCTAAGGCAGGCCTCAAGCCTGCGATCCTCCTGTCTCAGCCTTCCAGTTACTTGGATTATAGGTGTGTGCCACCATGCTGGACTTTGTTTTGTTTTTAAGTGCTATAAACAGATGCAAAATAAAGAATCATGGAGTACAGGTGAAAAAGCAATTAATATTGTATCAGGCTTCATTAAGGATGTGACATTTGAGCTGAACTTGAAATAATGATTGGAATTGACAAAGATATAGAAAAAGTAAAGCGGCTTCTAAGTAGAAAAGAGGATACTTTACATGATATGAAAATGTTTTGTGCATGATGAAGTAAACAGCCAATGAATGGAATTCTAGAGAAAGCCAGTATCTTACTCAAATAGTGTCACTGACAAAATAAGAACCAAATTCACTTTACTCACAAAGGTGTGATGTCTCCAGCACAGTATGTCATACATTAGATTTCTAGAATCGAAAAAGGTCTATTTCTAAAAGCATTTCCCTCTAACTAAAATATAGAACAAAATTATTACTTAAAGGTCAGAATTAAACCAAGTCTCTCTAAACACCTAATAGTATAGCCATGGTCACTAGAATATTTATGTTTGGCAACTATTCAGATTATCTGCTATTAGGCCTAATTTTTCTTCATTTAAATGAAATTTTCTTCAATCCCCAGTTCCGCAAAAATAAATAAATAAATGAAATTTTCTCTACTATAACCAAACATCATCATAATTTATTGGACAATTGTTAAATCTCTGGCTGTTAAACCATTTTTCAGTTTGTGGTTTTCTGACAACCACAGAATGTGGTTGTACCTTCTCCCTAGAAAAACTAACATATGCATTTATGCATATGTACATACACTTTTTGTGTGTGTGTGGTACCGGAGATTAAACCTGGAGACATTCTACCTCTAAGCTACACCCCAGCCCTAATTTTATTTTATATTTTATCTTATTTTACTTTATTTCATTTTATTTTGAAACAGGGTCTAAGTTGCAGAGGACTTGCTGAGGCTATCCACGTACCTTCAATCCTCCTGTCTCAGCCTCCCAAAGACTGGGATTACAGGTATGTGCCATCAAGCCCAGCTATACACATACACTTCTGCATACTGTATTTGGTGGGGAGAAGTGGTTATATAACTTTAAGCCTTACAAAAGAGAAACATAAAATTTAAAAAAACAACCAAAAGGCTTTGAGGTCAATAAAATACTTTGCCTGATAAAGTACAAGCACTAATATGACAGCTAACCTTGGATCTCTTTCATTACTACCAAAAATCAAATGAAAACACATACAGTAGTAACATTATTTACAGCTAATATAAAAGATCATACAAGTAAGTTTAAATGGATGTGATTTACTTAGAATTAATGTTATTTATATGAATGTAAATTAAAATCAGTTTCTCATAGTATAAATAAAGTAGCCTGCCATGGAAATTACTTTCATCTTCTAAACTTGACTAGGATAAAACTATGAAAAAAATCACTTGCCACATACTTCAATAGGTGAATTTTAACTGTATAGAAAATAAAAGCATTCATTATCTTTTAAGAAAATTGACCAAATTACATTATATCATGTTAATCTAATTACTGATTTAAAATCTAAAAGCTGAACATACCTGACGGATGAATACAACATTACCTAAGAAAGTAGTCTTGCCCACCCTCCCTCCAAAAAGGGATCCTGAACTTGGTGAATTTTCAGATTTATAGCAAATACAGAGGAAAAAGACATAGAATGCTCTCAGCAAAATCCAAGATGATAGGGAACTCCAGACAAACATCCTGGTTTCTTCAAAATAATTTTGCTTGGAGAGGAGGGTAAGAGGAAACTGGGAGAAAGAGAAGAACTAAAAAAACATGAATCCATCATAATACATGGCCTTATTTGGGTTGTGACTCAAACTATACAAAAAAATTTTAACTGTATTTTCTATATAATTGGAAATATAAACACTGGATATTTGTTATTAAGAAAAATATTTTGGGTATAATATATTACAGTTATGTTTAAAATGAAAATGTGCTTGTCTAAAGCACAATCTAAAGCATTAACAGAATCACCTGTCAGTGATTTGCTTCAAAATTATACAGAATAGGGGAAATATACAGAAGGTATGGATAGGGCAAAACTGGCCATAAATAAATATTGTTGGAGGCTGGGCACTGGACACATGAGAGTTCAAATACTCTGTTTTGCTTTTTTATATGTTCAAACTTCTCTAGTAACATATCTTAATGATGTAAAACCATGCTGCGTACACAGGATGCTTTCTGTAACAAATCTATGCCAAACATGACTTTTAAGGGCTCCATACTTTTTTAGAATAATTATATGTATACCTCCTATCATGTCTCCCGACCTCCACACCCTTAAAATACTATTCCTTTTTACTTCCAGATCTGTTCCACATGAAGATGAATATATGAATCTGTTCCTCATTTTTCTCCTACCTTCCCTTATTTCAGTTATAACCGCAAATACAACGCTAACATGACAAGCATAAAAGTGGTGCTAAAAATATGCTTCAATGAAAGGAAAACTAAATTGAGGTGAAATCAAAGTGAAACAGAGGTACTACAACCTGAAGCATCAGCTCTCAAACTTTATTATGCATTTAGGGCATTTAATATTAGTTAAGTGATATGTATTAGGTTATGGTAAAAGCTATGAAGAAAAATAAAGGAGGTTAGGGGACAGATAATGACAACAGGGATATTACTTCAGAAATGGTTAGGAAAGGCTTGCAGATAAGGTAGCATCAGAGAAGAAAGTGAGGTAGCTAGAAAATGAATGTATCTGTGGTAAAAGAGTCAAATCTAAATTTGCTTTTCCTCAAGTACAAGCAAATATAAGAATACAATACTAATATTATATAGAACATATATACACTATATAATATATACTGAATATATTACATATTATATATAACCTGTCTTCAATTTTATTTATTGATTATTTTCTATTATTTTTACCTTCCAAATTTAAAAATTCAGGTATGACAAAAATTTATATTATACATTATATGTAATATATATTAAATATAAAACCTTCAATTTTGTTTATTTTTTTTCTATTATTTTTACCTTCCAAATTAGAAAATTCAGATAAGACAAAAATTTTGTTTGCTGGCCATCATGGAAACAATATATATTTATATTTGCTTCTATGGGAAAATGTTTCTGTGCAATACATTTTTCAGATGGTCTGTTTCCTTCCATATAAAAGGAAATGGACTTTTTTTTTTTTAGGATAAACATGAGAAAACCCCCCGAATTCACTAGGAATTATTTATTTGGCAAAATTTTGATATCTCTTAGTACATTTGCTAGCAATCTACCATTGAAAAGCAGTTTTAGGCACAAAAATTAAGAAAAAGAACTGAGAAAGTAATCTTAGTATTCTACCTGAGTACACATTTTGTGGAAGACATTTTCTGTTATCAACCTCAAAAGACTGAGAATGTACATTACCATTAAAGTCAATGTACTGTGCTCATAAAGTTTTTAAAAAATTGCTAACCTTTAAAGTATTTGCAAACGAAAACTGTAGTTACTATAAACTGGGTCATTATCAAATGAAAGAAAACGTTAAATCTAGCAAATGAAATGTATGAGGAAGGGAGCTATTATTCTTGGAGAGAGATCTCCAAAATATTTAATGTGCTAAATAAAAATCCAAATACTTTCTGCATTATGACTCAGCAATTTTTTTTTTCTTGCACTGGTTTTAATATAAAGGATAAACTCACAGAAAAGCAACATTAGAGCCGGGCGTGGTGGCGCACGCTTGTAATCCCAGCATTCCGGAGGCTGAGACCAGAGGATCCGGGTTCGCGGCCAGCCTCCGCTACCTAGTGAGGCACTCCGCAACTTAGTGAGACCCGGTTTCCAAATAAAGAATAAAAAAAATAGGGCTGGGGGTGTAGCTCGAAGGTAGAATGCCCCTGAGTTCAATCCCTAGTACCGCAAAAAAAAAAAAAGAAAAGCAACATTAGTTATGTACTTAGAAAGTATAACATGAGGTGTATGGTTAAGCAGTTTTATCTTACACTAGCTTTTCTGTATCTTCATCTTTGTTTTTTAACCTTTCCATGGGATACTACCTATAAAAAAGTGATGACTATACATTCTAAGACACACTAACATTTAAGAAGATAAAACAGATGTTATCAGAAGAGAATTTTTGCCTCAGTGTAGTTTCAGATGGCTGTACTTAAAAGCTTTAAATACTAAAATTTGGGGTGAGTTCTTAGCACTAGCTATCCCAAGTACTTAGAACATACCTAGAACATCTGTGGCTTTTATATAACTGGAATACATGGTCACTGCAGGAAAAAAATTAAAAATTAGAAAGAGTAGAAGGAAAAATTAAAAATCACCCACGGTTCTACTACCTAGTTACATTTAACATGATTGTATATTCTCACAGCCTTATTTTTAAACCAGTATTTTGCCTATACTATTTATTCAAAACTGTAAATATTAATTTCCTCTCAATAAAAA
>PVLC010015327.1:0-37596 GCA_004027655.1 Graphiurus murinus | reverse complement strand
CCCATAGTTTTGTAATCCATTCATCTGTGGATGGACATCTTGGCTGTTTCCATAGTTTGGCTATTGTGAATTGAGCCGCTATAAACATAGATACACATGCATCGGTCTGATAGTTTGGTTTCCATTCTTTTGGGTATATACCAAGTAGTGGAATTGCTGGGTCATATGGTAGGTTCACTCCCATTCGTCTGAGGATCCTATTTCTAATAACAAAAGCAATATTCAATGCTACAGGTTTGCTACTATTGGTGATGTTCACCTTTCTGTTTTCTCTTATCTATATTTTCATTCATGTTGTATCTTTCCTCTGAAATTGTCTTAAGGATTACAGCCAGTTATTCTATAATATGCTACACTAATGTCATGGCCTCATAAAATTACTTATACCACAAGGCAGAAATCATTTCACCCTGTCTACCCTTTCTGGAGCCTTTTCTTACCACTCTGTGGTACTTACCTCATCTGCCTTGGATAGCGAGACATAAATATATTTTCTAAGATGATAATCCAGTTTCTATGCATCAGGTAATATTAATTGTTCTGTTCTTCCTCATGCCAAGTGTGGTTTCCTGTCTTATGCCTTTCAGTTTTTTCCTGAAAGGTCATCTAAACAGCCAACCTAATATTTTTGCAATACAATTGTCTATTGACAGACAGGTAGGCTGGATCCATAGTTCCACTATTGTTAATTGTGTTGCTACAAACATGGATATGCATGTATCCCTATAGTAATCTGCCTTCAATTCCTTTGGGAAGATCCTCAGGAGTGGTATGGATGGGTCATAGGATGGCTCCATTTCCAGTCTTTTAAGAAGCCTCCAAACCAGTCTCCATAGCAGGTCTACTAATTTGCAACCCCACCACAGTATGTTAAGAGTTCCTGTTTGCCAACATCCCCCATAGTGTTTAAAATGAAAGCTAACACTTCTCAAAGAAACAATATTGACAAGTGGAATTTTAAATTGATCAATGGTGCTATTATGTCTTGTATAAAACAATCATTATAAACTTTTCATATCTTAAATGAACCATTATTTTTCCTTCCCATGACTACTTCTAAATATAAGACTGTATATATATAGATGGCTTTTAATCAGTGGTTAACTGACTTAAGTAAGGCATGTTAAATCTTGTTCGTTTATTTTAAAATGTGGTGATGTTTTTCTATTTTTTAAATTCATGATCACAATTTAGTGGTTATAAACAGACCCTCGATAAACAAAGAAGTTGATTTAACCAAAAGGGATGGACGTGGCGGGGCACCCTAATGTACACCAAGGTTACTCACTAAATTGAACTTGAGAGGAAGGGAGGGCGAGGGGAAGGGGTCAAATGAGAAATGTGGGCACACATGTCGTTATCAATTTGTATCTAACAAAGATGTTTGCTTACAATGCACAAATAATAAATAAATAGCCAATTTGTTTCTGCTATAATTAACTTTTTTAATAGAAGAAAATATAATTTTCTTCTCTGATAGATATTACTGATGACTAGTATCTCACTGTGAAGTTCTTGTCTATCGTAACAGCACAAGAAAAAGAATAAAAAAATGGAATACACAATTAGTAAAATTTCATTTCACACTGAATGTTTCGTATATGTAAGCCAACTCACACAAATCTTTTAGAATGGATCTAAGTCAGAAGTCAAAACGCATGTATAAATAGAGAAAGATCGCTCAGCAAATTGAAAATCAAGCCTAAAATTTAAATTTTTGAATGAAATATATTGCAAAAGGCACATTATTTCCTGTGCTTATTTTGAAGTGAAAAGTTTTTTAAGTATTGAATTTAGGGTTGTATCATGATTTTATACTTTAATTTGTGCATTGCAATTATATATCACAATGAGATCTAAAGTGATATAAATATAAATGCACAAAGTAATTGGTGTGTTTCTCTCAAGATTCCATTATGCTCCCCCCTTGAAAATATTAGTGAAATTATTGTAGTGATACCTTCGTATATGAATGTAGTATTATTTCCAGTTTTCTTCATAAATTCTTTCTTTCTTCCCCACCTCCCTTCACCAACACCCTTGCACTATTTCTACTGGTCTCCTTCATTTATCTAAAGTTCGTTTTGCCTTTTATTTTCTCTCTAGCTTCCACATATGAGAAAATATCTCGACTTTCTGTGACTGATTGATCTCACTTAGCATAAAGTTTTCCTGTTACATCCATTTTACTGCAAATGATAATTCTGTTGCTGATTCTTTACATATTTCCAGTATCTCCTTTCACTTAATTTTCTCATGTGACAATTAGAACTTAGGTAATTGTGACTAGAAACACAAGGCTATAAATCTGTATAATTTCATCTGAATTTTCACATGGGCTAGGTAAAATATATTACTCAAGATAATTATAGTTCAGCAAGGAAAATATAATTTAGCCTTTATTATTCCAAAGCATATGATGATTGGATAACACACTTTTCAAATAGCCAGTCACAAAGAGTAAAGAAACATATGTTCTCCCTAATATGCTGACGTTAGGGAGGAGATGGGACATAAGAGGGTCCCCAGATGAAAAAGTAGAGACCCTCAATAAACAAAGAAGTAGACTTAACCAAAGGGAATGGACGGGGCGGGGGGAGGAGAGCATACTAAGGCACATGATGTACTTACACAATTATATCAAGATTACTCACTGAACTGAACTTGAGAGGGAGGGAGGGCGAGGGAGCGGGATGGGAATTGGGGATAGGGTCAGATGAGAAATGTGTGCACATTTGTCTTTATCAATTTGTACCTAACAAAAATGTATAAATACAAAGCACGAATTATTACAATAAAAAAGAATTCTTGATAGAATAAAGAAAGGAAGAAATAAAAAAATCTTAGAATAAAACAAGAATGGAGATACAACATATCAGAATCTCTGAGACACTATGAGATGGTTCAAAGAAGAAGGTTTAGAGCTCTGAATATGTACATACACATATCAGAAATATCAAAGATAAACAACTTACTGATGTATCCTATAGCTATATAAAAAGAACAAGCTGGGTTTGGAGGTGCATGCTTGTAATCTCAGTACTTGGGAGGCTGAGATGGGAGGATCACAGGTTTTCAACCAGCCTCGGCTACTTAGTGAGGCCCTCTGATACTTAGTGAGATCCTGTTTCAAAATAAAGAATAAAAAATAGAGCTGGGGGTGTAGTTTGGAGGTAGAATGCCCCTGGGTTCCATCTCAAGTGCCACAAAAAAAGAAAACAACAACAACAACAAACCAATTCCAAATAAGAACAGAAGTGAAATTAATGAAATAAAGAATAAAAATAAAAAGGATCAATAAAACAAAGAAGTGGTTCTTTGAAAAGATTAATAAGACTAATAAAATCTCATTAAAACTAACCAAAAGAAAGAGAACATCCTAATTGATAAAATTATAGATAATAAAGGAGATACTATTATAGAGATTACTGAAATCCAAAGGATCATTAGGGACTGTTTTAAAAACTTACACTATAATAAATTAGAATATATAGAAAATATTTGGATAAATATCTAGATTATATGACCTATTAAAATGGAAAATCAAAGATAAAGAAAATCTATACAGGACAACAATAAGAAATGAGATTGAAGTAGCAATAAGAAACCTTCCAGCAAATACAAGTCCAAAACCAGATGGATTCCAAGCTGAATTCTACCAGCCTCAAAAGCTGTGTGCGTGTAGTTGTCTGACACTCGTAAGCCAATATGATGTAAAATTACAGTGAACCAAATAAAAAATAAAAAGAAACATTACCAATGATATTCAAATTATTCCAATAATAAGAAAGCAGGTAAACACAACCAAATTCATTCCAAGAAATTAATTTCATACTAATATTAAAACTAGATAAGGATACATTAAACAAAGGAAGTTACAGATCGATATACCTGAAAAATTTATATGCAAAAGCACTTTGTTCAAGGTTTCCTTGGGAATTTGCTCAAGGTTTTCTTGGGAATTTGGGGGTTGAGTCCATGTAAGACCAGGCACCACAGATCTCAGGGCATGTTAGTGGGAAGCAGGGAGAGAGAACAAGGGTTCCTTCTCACAACATGGAGACCATAAATACTAGATAGAGAGAGCATGAGGGAAGGATACATATATAATCTCCAAGGCCACAGCCCCAGGAACCCATCTGCTCAAGCCATATTTAACAGCCCAGGCTACCACCTAAATAAATTCATTACAATGAGTTTTTACCATTTGTTAAAGAAGCTATCTTTAACAAATGGTATTGGCAAAACTGGTTAAGCATATGCAGGAAACTGGAAATAAACCCCACTTTCTCACCCTGCACAAGAGTCAACTCAATGTGGATCAAGGACCTGGAAGTTAGGCCAGAGACCTTGCAGCTACTTGAAGAGGGCATAGGAGCAACACTTGAACACATAGGCACAGGTAAAAACTTTCTCAATAAGACCCTAAAAGCAAAAGCAGCTCAAAGGAAGATCAATACATGGGATTTCATTAAACTGAAGAGCTTCTGCACAGCAAAGGAAACTATCAAGAACCTCAACAGAGAACCTACAGAGTGGTGTGGGAATCAAAAATATTTATATAAAAATCAAAAAGACATGGGGAGCTAACATGGCTGCTTTGGACAATTAAAATTCAGCCAGTTCCCATAAGTGCTTGTTGTGCATGATACAACACTGAGGGTAGTAAACTTGTAACTTCCTTAAAATCAAGTGCTTCAAGGTTTATGACCCATGCCTTTGTCTTCCCCCATTTAAATAAGATGTGAATAACAAATGTTTCTCCAAAACCTGATTGATGCTGTGCCACCTGGGTTTTAGGGTCTGTGAGGGTATTCAAGGTCAGGCCTCAGCATTTATATCACAAAGGTTGCCAACAAAGTTGAACATTGTTCCCCTTGCAAGGTCTGTGTCTGTTTGTCTTTGTGTGTGTGTGTGTGTGTGTGTGTGTGTGTGTGTGTGTGTCTGTCTGTCTGTCTGTCTGTCTGTCTTTTATGTTAAGCTCTCAGTTCGATGGGCAGAAGAGAAATCACGGTGGCAGGGCATGTTGCAAGTGGAGGTCCCACCAAGATTTGAACTCAGATCTCTGGATTCAAAGTCCAGAGTGTGCAACTGGGGGTCCCACCGAAACCTGCACCATCGAAAGGTACTGAAGAGCCACTCAAATGGGAGTGAATTGGGGGAACTGGTAAGCATGATACCAGTGATCATTATGGGTAAGGTAACCCAGGATTAAGTGTTAAGGGGACTTCAAAAAGGAAGTTAACCCAGGATTATGTGATAAGGGGACTTCGAAAAGGAAGTTAACCCAGGATTTGACTGTTCTTTTAAAGCACCAGGACAGTGGGTTTAGAGCCGGTACTATAAGAAATCTTGTAAACCCGGTGGAAGAATATAGCCCTTGGTTTCCATACGGAGGATCTCTTACCCCAAGAGATTGGAACCAAGTGAAGGAAGATTTAGAGGCAGCTCTAAGGAAACAGGGCTCTGCTAATTTTCCAATTTGGGGATTTTCCATATAGAGATTAGTAAATGATTGCCTAAAAGGCACTGATCAAAGAACTAGAAAAGAATTAAGAGAACTTAAAGCAACTCTGCAGGAGGTAGTGAAATAGATGAATTGGAACCGGAAGAAAAGGAGTATTATTCAGTAAATTAATATATTACAATTACAAATAGAGACTACTAACAAATTCAGTAAAGGTGCCAAAAGGATAAGAAAACAATTAGATGACAGTCTGGCCCGACCTTCGGCACCACCCAGGCACAAAACAGGCTCTTCTGGTAAACAATTATGTTGTAAATGGAGATCTTGGGAGCCTAAGGAAGTAGAAAACCCCATAAGAGTGCAGTTCAGGTCTGTGGCTTTCCCTGTAATTGAGGATAGCAATCAGCAAAGGTAGTATGTTTTGATATCCACAAAAAGAGATAAAAATGTTGAAGGACGCAGTCTCTGCCTATGGGCCTCATTCTCCATTTGTTCTTGCCCTTATGCAAGAGTATGATACTCAAAATTTAGCACCTATTGATTGGAAAATGTTGACAAGGGCTATACTGTCTGGAGGAGATTATATACTTTGGAGATCAGAATTTCAGGAATGAGCAATTAAAACAGCAAGGATAAATGTTCAAGCTGGACAACCCCAGAGAGGTGTAGACATGCTGACAGGAGAGGGAAAATACAATATTTTGCCAGCACGGGTTAATTATGGCCCTGGAGTGTATGCTCGGATGGCTGCTACAGCAAAGAGGGCTTAGTCCACTTTGCCTGGTGAAGGTGCTGGGGAGCTGCTTACTGGAATGGTTCAAGGACCCTCTAAGGGACTTGCAGACTTTGTGGCCAGACTAATGGAGTTGGCTGAGGGACTCTTTCCTAGTATAGATGAGGCTATGCCTTTGATAGGGCAACTTGATTAGCAACGAGAATGCTAATAAATGGTGCAAAGAGGCACTAAGACCTCATAGGGGTAAATCTCTTAATGAATATATTAAAATTTGCAAAGATATGGACTCTAATACTATTATGAACAACATTATGGTGGCTGCTCTCGAGGAAGGCCTCAGTTTTTCCTAAAGATCAAAAAGATGCTTTCTATGTAGTAAAGAGGGCCACTTTTAAAAACATTGCCCGGAGTTAAATAACCGGCCTTCCCCAGGAGTATGTCCAAAGCGTAAAAGAGAGAAACATTGGGCTAAAGTATGTAGATCAAAAAGTTACAACTGAAGGGGTGCCTATTGTCCACAGAGCAACCCCAGGGAGTGCAGGATTGGACCACTGTGCCTCCTCCAGAGCAGTTTTACTTCTGCTATGGGACCCCAAGCCATTGGGACGGGGGTCTATGGCCCGTTAACCCCTGAAACAATAGGCTTAATCTTGGGGAGAGGCAATGTTACCCTAAAAGGGGTACAAGTAATGTCCAGAATAGTGGATTCTGATTTCACCACAGAAATGAAAATTGTAGTCAGTTGCCAGTCAGAAATTGCTATCATCCCTCAAGGGGAAAGAATATCTCAACTAATTTTGCTACCCAAATTAAATACTTCTAATAAAATTTTATTTGATAAAAGAGAAGGCAGTTTTGGATCTACAGGCAAAGCAGCATTTTGGACAGCATTGATGGATAAAAGACCTGAGTTAGATTTAAAAATTGAGGGCAAAGTTTTTCGAGGTATTTTAGACACTGGAGCAGATGTTTCTGTAATTGCTCAAAGGTTTTGGTCCCGGGAATGGCCTAGTACCACTTCTAATTCATCACTTACTGGAATAGGGGGAGTTAGTACCTCTCCTCAAAGTTCAAAGTTTTTAGTATGGGAAGATTCCTCTGGAAAACGGGGACTTATTCGACCATATGTGGTAATTGGCTTACTGGTTAATCTGTGGGGACATGACATTTTAACAGCCATGGGAGCTACTATCACCACTGATGTTCCCCTTCAAGTTATGAGCAAATAAGGATATATCCCAGGAAAAGGGCTAGGGCACAAATTGATAGGGGACCCACAGCCTGTTCAGGTTCCTCAACCATTAACTAGGGCTAATGCAGATAAAAGAGGGTTGGGATATTTTCCTTAGGGGTCATTGCAATACAGCAGCCTAAAGTCCCTGCAATTACCTGGAGGACATCTGAATCCGTTTGGGTAGAGCAATGGCCCCTTTCTACTGAAAACCTAAAGGCTGCTCAGTCTTTAATCTCTGAAAAAATTAAATTAGGTATTTTTCAAAAATCTACTTCTCCTTGGAATACTCCAATTTTTGTAGTTAAAAAGAAATCCAGAGGCTGGCATCTGTTACAAGACTTTAGGGAAGTTAATAAGGCTATGAGACCTATGGGGGCCACCCAGCCTGGAATGCTGTCTCCTTTCACTGTACCTAAGGATTGGAAAATAATAGTTATAGATTTAAAAGATTGCCTTTTCTCTATCCCATTACACCCAAACGATAGAGAAAAATTTGCTTTTAGCGTTCCCTCAACCAACTTTGAGAAACCGTATGACAAATATCAATGGGTATGTCTCCCTCAAGGCATGGCCAATAGCCCCCCTTGTGTCAAAATTATGTAGTGGAAGCTATCAAGCCAGTCAGAGAAAGGTTCCTATTTGTTAAAATTATTCATTATATGGGTGATATTTTATTAGCAGCTCAGACTGATAACCTAGTGTTACAAACTTTTGACTGTTTGCAAAAAAAAGATATAGCCAGGTCCAAGAAAATGTCTTTGTCAAAGACCTCACCCTGTGATAAGACCTCGCCCTGTGATAACACTGTCTAGTTGAAGGAGGAATAGCCTTATAGCTACAGGGGGCAAAACCTGTTCTGTCTAAGATGCTTTAAAACAGATCTCACCATAAAGTCATTCATCCCGTTCAAGAGATAACAATGATCCTTTTACTGATATCTACCTGATTTTGTTCTTTCTGGGAATATCCATAGGTCCTTTTTAGGACTGTCAAGTTGCAGAAGGCTCCTTCCTATGTTTGTAATGAGCTTGCTTGCGTAGTGTAGGGACTTGAAAATTATGAGAAACGGGTGTAATAATATCCCCACCTGTGATTTTGGGTAGGATTTTTGTTTTAGGTAGCCATTTATTGACTTCAACTTTTTGCCAAGGAAGTTTGTCTCAAGGGAAAAGCAGTTTCTAGCAGCCTTGTTCAAAGAATGTTAGATTATAGTTTCTTCAAAGGCAAGTATAAAAGTTATATATATGTGGGTGACTTTAGTCATCTGTCACATTGTTTAAGGCATTCACTTACATTTTGAGTTGAAAAAGAAAATTAAGATGAGGAAGTCACAGCTTTGCAGCTTTGAGCTTTTGTAGTGGTGACTATGATTGGAGAGCAGGAGGTAAGAAAGTAGTAACTTAAGCCTCCTCCTAAGAACTTTAACAAAGGCCAGGAGACTTGTTTGTTTGTTGTCAGTTCAAAGTGGCTGTAGTCATGTGGCTCTCGTCTGCTGGTAAAGTGCAGTAAAGATGCAAAGAAAAAGGTTTTCCCCAAGGCTTTTTTGCTAAGCTGAAAAACCAATTTTTTGTATTGTTTGTCTTTTATAAAATGTATGAGTGTGTATGCGTGTATGTAGAGTTGTAGGGGCTAAACAGGAGCACCTGGAAAACTGCAGACTGAGAATTCAAGGATGCTTGATTCCCAAACTGCAGGTGGGGTTGTGCTGCATCTCCGTGGCAGAAACGCCTAGTCATTGGTAGATTGACAGCAAGGACAGACGTAAAGTTTGACCCTGACTTGCAAATGATATCCAAGTTGCTTCGTTTAACACACGGAAACCCTGAAAGTGCACATATTACAACATATGGGTAATTCCGTTTCTATCCCTGAGGCCTCACCCCTTGGATGCATATTAATTGAAAATATTTTAAATGAGTGAACTGCGTAGATTCAATGCCTGGCAAGTTAAAAGATATGTGTTTGCTGTCTACTTTTGTGTATATCTGTATCCATAAATATATTGTCTGTCTATTGTCTACATGGTACCAAAATTAATTTAAGAACACTCATTACATTTAAAATGGATCCAAATACCTTTTAGTTCATGTGATTTAAATCTTTAACAAATAAGCTTTTTATTTGTTTTTTAAATAAGAGATATTATTAAAGGTTAACAGATATTTCTTTCAGGTTAAATGATTAAGAGTACATGTCCGTTGCTATTTGATATTAAAGATTACAATGCTTGTTGTTTATTTTAGGATACTTTATTAAAATAGTAAGTTAAAGTACTGACTGACTATTAAAATGGGTAAACTAAATAAAAATAATTAAGTTTTTATGAATGGCTTATATTTACAAATGAGTTAAATGCTGAACATCAATTGCAATGCATAAAGTATTCTTAGTTTAACATCAACAAAAGGGGATGTGTTTGAGTCCTATAACTGTATTTTTTAGATGTAAAAAAAATTAGTATTACAGTCTTTTGAATGTTAATTTTTTTTTTTTTTTTTTTGCGGTACTGGGAATTGAACTCAGGGGCATTCTACCTCCGAGCTATATCCCCAGTCCTATTTTTTATTCTTTATTTTGAAACCAGGTCTCACTAAGTTGCGGAGTGCCTCACTAGGTAGCTGAGGCTGACCGCGAACCCGGATCCTCTGGTCTCAGCCTCCCGAATGCTGGGATTACAAGTGTGCACCACCACGCTCGGCTCTTTTGGATGTTAATTAAATATGAGTCACTAAAGGTTGAAGTTCTAATATACACTACTTTAAAACTAAAAAATTATTAACCTATGTTTTAACAAACAAGTATTAAAAACATCAAGTGTTTTTATCCTAATGCTAAATAACAGGCTGGAATTTAACTTGTTTGTATTCCAACAGGTATTTTTGGTCCTTTGCCACCAAAAACTTTTAGTATTCCTGGACCTTTGACTGCTGGTAACCATCAGGTGGATCAATTAACTAATTTAACTAATATGGTTTTGTTTCCTTCCAAAGGTTTTAAAGCTGCTACCCATTTACATAATAAATTTCATGTCAATGATAACACTTTGCAGCATTATTGTAATATCTCTCAAAAACAAGCCAGGTCTTTAGTGACATCCTGCATATACCAGTAAAGGATTTACTAATGTTTGTGAATCTTTTTCTATATCCCTTGTTACAGAAATAGCTCATAATCCTCAAGGTCAGGCTGTTGTAGAACAAGCTAATAAAACTTTTAAATTTATCTTAAAAAATAAAAAAGGAGGAATTAGGCCTTCTGAATTCTGAGTCTCCTCGCAACCTATTATCTTTAACTTTATTTACTTTAAAATTTTTAATTTTGGATTCTCAAGGTAAATCTGCAGCTGACAGACATTTTTCTCACAATTTTGCCTCCAAAGCAACGGTCATGTGAAAAAACTTGGAAGGACCTGACCCTGTAATTACCCAGGTTCGGGGTTCTATTTGTGTTTTTCCTAGAAATAATGAGACACTTCGATGGGTTCCTGCTCGTGCTGTGCGGCCTGTGAATTCAAAGCAGTGCCGAGACCAGTTGGAGTCTCATTTCTCTCAACTTCGACAGCACACGATGCCTGAACATTTTGAAAATCACCTTCCTGATGCAGCTGATTCCGAGGACACAGTTGAAGTATACTGGACCTACTTTTCTGACCCACCCTTTTGCTACACCCTGCTGTGTGGGAAGAAAAACAAATTATGGTGACTGTAAATAATTTTCGTCTTCTCAGACTTCCAGCTATAGACTCTTTCCAAATCCCAGAAGCTGTTTCTATCAAATACACTGGGATAGGTCTGGGTACACCTGCTTGTTTCTCAGCAAATGCAATTGTACAGGGATATTTAACCCTGACACGCCAAATACTTTAATTTTCCCTGTTTTAATTGCTTGCTTACTCCCTGTGTTCCTAAGGTTCCAACCAACACACAGGTGATTATAGTAAAACAGCCCCCTTTTGTGTTTATGCCTGTTAATTTGTCTAAACCTTGGTATAGTGATAAAAAATTACAGGTTTTTGCAAAATATTTTAGTCAAGCCTTAAGCTGTCCTCATAGATTTGTTGGCTTACCTATTGCTGGAGTTGCTGCCTTAATTGCTCTCATAGCTACTGCTAAAAATGTAACATTAACTTTGGGAACTAAAAAAGGTATGGATACTAAAATAGAAATATGTATAAAAGCATTGTTAGGTATAGTAGAATATTTAGGAGATAGAGTAGAATACTTAGAACATGAATTCAAAGAATTAAGACTAAAATCCAGGATACAATGTCATGCCACTTATAAGTGGAATTGTGTAACTGCTAAAATTTATAATGAAAGTCAATATAATTGGACTGGTGTTAAAAATCATCTTTTAGGAGTATGGTATGATACTAATATGTCTTTAGATCTGTTAACCTTGCACAGTGAAATCACTGCGCTAAAAGATGCTCCAGAATTGTCTTTTGATTTGGCAAAAACGATTGATGATTTTGTAACTAATATTCAAAATGCTATGCCAAAGCTCCCAGCATTTAACTGGTTGGAGCAAATACCCACTATCCTCTTTGTGGCCATTACCATCGCTATAATTTTAAAGTTTATTTTCTGGGCCCGAGAGCAAGAGCATAATACTAGGATGGCCAAGCAAGCACTGGCCTCCTTGGCTGATAGAAACGAGCCGACTCAGATATGAGTGAACATGATCGACCCATAATAGAGGACCTCCATGATGGGCAACTAGGAATTACTTTCAGTAGCCACCTAAGACAGGAACTTGATTAACCAATCATGTGTCCAAAGACAGGTAAGGCGCTGAAGTATTCCTTGACCTAAGACAGAGACCTCTTTAAAAAAGAAAAAGAGAGGATTTGTGGGCAACAAAAAGATTTATATAAAAAGCAAAAAGATATGGGGAGCTAAGATAGCTGCTTTGGACAATTAAAATTCAGCCAGTTCCCGTAAGTGCCTGTTGTGCATGATACAACACTGAGGGTAGTAAACTTGTAACTTCCCTAATATCAAGTGCTTCAAGGTTTATGACCCATGCCTTTGTCTTCCCCCATTTAGATAAGAGGTGAATAACAAATGTTTCTTCAAAACCTGATTGATGCTGCACCACCTGGGTTTTAGGGTCTGTGAGGGTACTCAAGGTCAGACCTCAGCATTTATATCACAAAGGTTACCAATAAAGTTGAACATTGTTCCCCTTGTAAGGTCTGTGTCTGTTTGTCTGTGTGTCTTTTATGTTAAGCTCTCAGTTCGACGGGCAGAAGAGAAATCGTGGTGGCAGGGCACGTTGCAGAGTGGGAGAAGATTTTTGCCAACTACTCTTCATATAGAGGTCTAATATCTAGGATATACAAAGAACTCAAGAAAATCGCAACTAAGAAAGCAAATAACCCAATCAAAAAATGGGCAAAGGATCTAAATAGACACTTCACAAAAGAAGAAATACAAATGGTCAATAAATGTATGAGGAAATGTTCCACATCATTGGCAATCAGGGAGATGCAAATCAAAACTACCCTGAGATTTCACCTAACTCCAATCAGAATGGCAATCATAAAAAACACGAACAACAACACCTGCTGGCGAGGGTGTGGTGAAGTGGGAACCCTAATACATTGTTGGTGGGAATGCAAAATTGTGCAACCACTTTGGAAAACAGTATAGAGGACCCTCAGATGAATGGGAATGAACCTACCATATGATCCAGCAATACCACTTCTGGGTATATACCCAAAAGAATGGAAACCAAACTATCAGACCGATGCATGTGTATCTATGTTTATAGCTGCACAATTCACAATAGCCAAACTATGGAAGCAGCCAAGATGTCCATCAACAGATGAATGGATTACAAAACTATGGGATATGTACACAATGGAATTCTACTCAGCCAAAAAGAAGAATAAAATCATGTTCTTTGCAGGGAAATGGATGCAATTGGAAAACATTATGTTGAGTGAGATTAGCCAGTCACAAAGAGTAAAGAAGCATATGTTCTCCCTAATATGCGGATGCTAGGGAGAAGATGGGGCATAGGAGGGTCTCCAGATGAAAAGGGAGAGACCCTTGATAACCAAAGAAGTTGATTTAACTGAAGGGGATAGGTTTCTCACTAAACCGAACTTGAGAGGGAGGGAGGGCGAGGGAGCGGGGTGGGAATTTGGGGAAGGGGTTAAATGAGAAATGTGGGCATATATGTCATTTTCAATTTGTGCCTAACAAAGATGTATGCTTACAACACATGAATAATAATAAAAAAATTATAAATTAGACCAGAGACTTAGCAATTGCTAGAAGAGAACATAAGAGCAATTCTCCAACATATAAATATAGTGAAGACTTCAATAAGATCCCCAGAGCCCAAGAAATAAAAGGAAGAATCAAAAAATGGGACAGCATTAAGTAAAGAAGCCTTTGCACAGGAAAGGAAACAATCAAGAGTCTGTAGAGATTTCAGAATGGGAGAAAAGTTTTGCCAACTACTTCTCTGATAGAGGACTAACATCTAGAATATATGAAGAACTTTTAACATTTAATACTAAATAAAAAACAAATAAAATGGGCAACTGAACTGAATAGACAACTCTTAAAAGACTAAATACAAATTACCAATAAATATATAAATTATCTTTAGTAATCAGGGAAATACAAATCAAAATGACACTGAGGTTCTACCTAACTTCAGTAAGACTGGAAACCATTAAGAATACAAAAACTAATGCTGGCAATGATGTGGGAAATAGGAACCCTTATACATTCTTGGTCTTAATGCAAATCAGTATAGCTTCTATGTAGATCATTCTGAAGGTTCCTCAAATCACTAGACATGGAAGCACCATATGACCTACCTATACCACTCATGGGGATATTTCCAAAGGGACTGAAGTAATAATATTGTAGTGATACATGCATATGTATGTTTGTAACAGCATAATGCATAAGGCTCAAACTATGGAACTAAATTAGGTGTCTGAGAACAGATGAATAGATTATGCAACTATGGCATATACACACAATGTAATTTTACTCTGCCATTAGGGACAAAATTATGTCATTTGCAAGAAAACGGATTGAACTAAATAATATTATGTTAAGCAATTTTAGCCAGTGTCAGAAAGTAAAGGGCCATATGTTTCCTTTCATATGGGGAAGCTAGAATGAAATTTGAGAACAAAGAGGACTTCAAATAAATGAGGGGAGATACTAGTAAAATAGTGGAAAGGGACTTTGAAATATTGGGAGGTGAAAGGGGAAATTAATGAAGGAATAGTTCAAATATACTACATTCACATATGAAGTTATCAATAAAAATTTCAGTATTATGTATAGGGAGGGAGAGGGAGAGGGAGTGGGGTAAAATCTAGATTGAAACACACCCGAGTGTTGTACATGTTTCTATCACTTTGAACTTCATCTTGATGTATAATCACAATGTACCCAGGTTTAAAACAAAACAAAACAAAACAAAAAAAACTACTGGAATCCAGGTGTGGTGGTGCACGCTTGTAATCCCAGTACTTGGGAGGCTGAGACCAGAGCCCCCGAAACTTAGACCCTGTTTCAAAATAAAGAATAAAAAATAGGACAGGGGCCTAGCTTGGAGGTAGAATGCCCCTGGGTTCAATCCCCAGTACCACACACACAAACACACACACACACACACACACACACACACACACAAACAAAAACAAAAACAAAAAAACCCCCACAACTACCAGATCCAGATGATCAAATTTAATATCAACAATGATACAGCAAATTGATAATATTGGTGTTATGTGATAAGAATTGCACTTCCCTCTGTAGTCTTCCTCTTTCAAACCCAATAAGTCCTGAAAAATTAGGAGAAAAGCATGAGAAATATCTCAGGTAAAGTATGTCCTTTTATAAAAAAGAAGGAAAAAAGAGCTCAGGTTATCAGATGGTGTCCTGGCAGAATCCTTGATCATAAAATGGACATTAAATAAAATTAAGAAATACCTGAATACAATGTGGATGGTAATTAATGAATTACCTTAATTTAATGAATGTACCACACTAAAGCAAGACATCAATAAGGGAAACTGAGTTGGGTAAACAGAAATTCTATATAATATCTACAGAAACATTTTGTAAAGCTAAAATGGTCCTAAACTATGAAAGTAATGGCTAAGCTTCATAAATGGAACATAGATAATGTTCTAGATGCTCCCAAAATGCAGATGCCTGATTTTATCTTCTTCCTTATATTTTGAATGTTAATAAAAGTTTATAATATATTTTTATTGTGAAGATTTTCTTCTGTGCTCAGTGGCTTCCACTGTGGTTCCACTCTGTGGGACAGAGGACACTGTGTCCTCTGAGCTTGTGAAAGTGGCACCCAAGGCTGAATCACCTGGCTCCCAACACTGCTGTCTTTTGTTGAAATTATTAAAGAAATAAAGCTGGAGTGGGTCATGAGGATTAGAATGTCAGAGACAAGGCTTAACAGCAATATTCTAAAATTATGGCACAGCACAAAATACTGGTGTAGTTAGAAAGCATGCATCATAGAACATCACAGTGGATAGGAGAAAAGACTCTGCTAAGAAAGTTTAATATTTGTATGAATGCAGGAATAAACCAAAGAAAGAAAGAAAACAGAACGAAACACAGATATTCAACAATATGAAGTAATGTATAAGTCTATTAATGAAGAAAGGTATATTTTCTATAAATGTTATAGAAAATTTAGTATATGGAGGGAAGAGATAAAATCTCACATATTCAAAGTTAATTCCATATGGATCAAAGATTTATTCCTAAAATATTGAATATAGTATGTCTTTATGGCATAAATATGTTAATATTTCTGAAACTAGTCCTAGAATTGATTTATCATAAGTGATAGAAAATATACTCAAACACAGTTAATGTGAGCCAAGATTCAAGAGGAGACCAAGTCATGCTCAAGGTGCTTCTTTTCTTTCCTTGTAGGACTTTAGCTCAGATTTAGAACTGGACCATGGGAGTGATAATTGTGCCTGCATCTTGAGATATGGTATGGATCATATAAAGTAATATATTAAATGTGTAGCATAATATCAATTCTACGCTAGCCCCTAAGATAACTTTTTCTAATGAAGTGCAAGATGAATTATTTACATTAATTGGAGGATTTATTACTATTTTATATATTATAACAAAGAATTAAAACATGAAAATGATGATTTCTTTTTTATTGGTGCATTGTAATCATACTTCTTTGTTAGGTACAAGATGCTGGAGGCATACATGTACACATCTCTCATTTAACCCTTCCCCAATTGCTGCCCCAATACCTCCCCCTTCCCTCCTTCTCATGTTCAGTTTAGTGATTGATATTTTTTTACTTGGAATTTCATATAAAATATATTTGATTTATCTAAGTGTGAATGGGATGTTTGTCTGCTTTATTCTTACAATTACATAAGAGGAAGCATATAAGCCAAATGCAATAACAAAGGTAACCCTAAAATTTCTCCCATTCAAATAAAACCTTTTCTTTTATATATTTTTTGGAACTGGGCATTGAACCCAGGTGCATTATACCTCTGAGATACATACCAGACCTTTTTAAATTTCATTTTGAAATAGGGTCTCACTAAGTTGCTGAAGCTGGCTTCAAACTTGTAATCCTTCTGTCTTGGACTCTGTTCTAGTCAGTATTCTCTCACTACCATAACCCAAGGAATCTGACAAGAACAACTCAGAGAAAGGGATATTTATTTGCTCACAGTTCTGGAGATTTCAGGGGTTTAGTCTTTGTTAGGCCAGATGAAACCTGTGAAGCACATGGCATGGTGGAGAAAGAGAGGGATCAAAACTACACTGAGATTCTATCTAAACACAATAAGAATGGCAAGCAGTCAAGAGTCAGTATGAACTCTTCTACATATTAGTATCTTTTTTTTCTTTTGCAGTACTGCAGATTGAACTCAGCGGCATTCTACATCTGAGCTATACCCCCAATCCTATTTTTTATTCTTTATTTTGAAACCTGGTCTCACTAAGTTGCGGAGTGCCTCACTAGATAGCTGAGGCTGGCCGCGAACCTGGATCCTCCGGTCTCAGCCTCCCTACATATTAGTATCTTTTAAACATAATTATTTTATTATGAAACATCCATATATGAAAGTATTACTACAAAGATCACTATTATGTTTGAGGAGAGGTGAGTGGTCATGTGGGACCTGAGGGAAAACTCATCAAGTGCTGTGTGCATTTTTGTTTATATGACTTTGAACTTCACTATGATGTGTAATCACAATGAACCAATACAAGCATAAAATATTTTAAAAATTATGAGAAAAATAACTTCCGATTGATGTATTATAATTATACATGATAATGAGATTCATAGTACTACATTTATACATGTGCATAGCTTTATTTGGTCTATTTCCTTCTCTAAGCCTCCTCTTTCCCTTCCTGTCTTCCTCCTCAGTCTCCCACCACTACTCTACTGATCTCTCTCCTAATAGAAACGGTTGAGTGTAAGGAGCTAAGGAGTGGAAGAGAGAGGATTGAGGAAGGAAACAGTTCAAATAATAGCATGGTAACATTGAAGGTATAATATCCAATTTTGCTAAATGATTGGGGAGGGAGAAGGCATATGCAGGGTGGGATGTGGAGCAAAATATACTAACCCCTGTGTGCATGTATGTTTTTTTTTATCACATTGACCCTCACTATGATGTACTATTGCAATGCACTAGTAAAACAATTAATAAAGATTAAACCTAAAAATAAAGAGAAAAAGAAAAGCCAGTAAATGGAATCATATAAAAACACAAAACTGAACTAAAAACACAAAAGTCAGTGCATTAGTGAAAGACAAAAATAGAAAGAAATAACAAGAATAACAAATAGAGAAATTTTACAAATAAAACCATTATTAATCAAACTACCACAATAAACATTTTGAATGTCAATGGTGTAATTGTAATGATTAAAAGATACAGTGTCAGAGTGGATACATAATGATGTCTCAACTAGATGGTAGTTATAAGGACAAAATACTAAAGAATAAGGTACACTTGCACTAAAACAAATGGAAGGTAAAATATACCACACTAATTATGAGTGTAGGGTAGCCATATTAATACTAGAGCTGACTTCAAAGCAAGAAAATTTATTAGGTATAAACAAGGGAATTGCCTTAAGGTAAATTGGTATAATTTCCAAAAAGATATAAAATTATTAAAGTGCATGAGGAAGCTAAAGAGAAAATAGTGGAATGAGGGGGGTAGCCTAGGTGAGGGTAAGGAGGAGAAGGAGAATTTAGGAAGGAGACACTTCCATTCACAAAGGTGAAAATACCAATGCCAATCTCAAAATAATGTATGAGGAAGGGGGAAGTAGGGAGCAAGCTGGGGGAAAGCTCACTAAGTGCTGTCTGCATGTATATCCCTAACACTGTGAACTACATTATGATGTGAGACAACAGTGCACCAATAAAAGTATAACAATAAATATAAATAAAAATAGAAAAGAGCAAAAAGAAAAAGGACGAATTTTGAGGCAACTTATCTCAACCTTTCTTGCTGTGACATAGGAGATGGACACAGGTTGAAAGAGGACTCTGAACATGTGCTAGATGAACAAACAATCCCACAGGAAATAATCCTGAAGAAAATATGAATCAAATAAATCAGCAACTTACAAAATATTATACATGATAAACATGGGTGTATAACTCAGATATCAAGTTTTGTTCAACATAAAAATGAGTATTATTTACTATGTTAATAGCATAATACACATCTCTAAAGACACAGAAAAATCACTTGACGATCAAAAAATAAAACTACTAATAGAGTTATTAAAACACACAGCACATTAAGCATAAAAGCTGGACTTTATCACCTGAGGAAGGCATCTGCAAAAAACTCATATGTCACAAGTTATTCTGAAATGCTCAGTAATATCCCTGAAATGAGAAATAAGAGAATGATGTGCCCTCTTCACACTTCTATGCAACATTGTACTCCAGAATGTAGTCATGGCAACTGGGCTAGAAAAATAAATGTAGGACATTCAGAATAGGAAACAAGTCAATATATCTGTTTGCCAATGATATGATCGTGTGTATTGAAAATCCTAAGAAATAATAAATAAGAAATGTGGGCACATATGTCTTTATCAATTTGTACCTAACAAAGATGTTTGCTTACAATGCACGAATAATAAAAAAAAAATTAAAAAAAGAAAATCCTAAGGACTCTAATCAAATTTGAGGATAAAAAATGAATTCAGTAAAGTTGTAATCCATAGTCCAACATAAAAATGTATAGCATTTTCATACTAACAACTAAAATTATAAAATCCAGAAAATAGTCTCACTTAAGATAGCCTCAAAAAGAAAACAGAATTGAATTGAATGAAACTGGAAAATATGTACACTAAAAGCTATATAACAACATGAACTAAATTAAAGAAGTTTATATAAATGAAAAAAAATTGATGTTCATTGAACAGAAGGCTTCATACCAATATGATGGTAATAAAACTTTCCAAATGGATCTATAGGTTCCAAGTAATATAGTATGACTTCAAATTATTTATATATTTTTTCTTTTTTAATGTATTTTTATTGGTGCATTATAGTATCATATTATGATGTAAATCATTTTGATATTGACACATAAGCACACAGCACTTGGTTCCCCCACCCAGCCTTCCTATTTCCCCCCTTCCCAATACAGAGTACTGAGATTGATGCTGGTATATTCACATATGTATACATAGTTGATAGTAGTATTTCCATTAATGAACCTCAGTCTTTCCCCACCCCTTACATTAGACCACCCTCCTGGCTCCACTCAAATTTTTCCTCTATTATTTGGAGTCTTTCTTGTACTTCCTAAACATATGACCCTTCACTTTCTGTGACTGGTAATCTCACTTAACATAATGTTCTCCATGTCTTTCCATTTTCTTGCAAATGACAAAATTTTGTTCTTTATTGCTGAAAAGAATTCTAGGGTATGCATTTCCCATAATTTTGTAATCCATTCATCAGTTGATGGACACCTAGATTGGTTTCTTTATTTGGCTATTGTGAATTGTGCTTCTATGAACATGGGAATGAATGTACTACTACAGTTCTCTGGTTTTAACCTCTTTGAAAAGATACCCAGGAATGTTATTGCCAAATTATATTTATATTTTTCTAAGTTGGTAAGCTGACTCTAACTTAGACCTGTAAATTCAATGGATGCAGAAGAGCCACAAATAGCATGAAATAGAAGAACAAAGGTGGCATAATAGATTTACACTTCCTGATTTCAATGTGCAATGTGATCGTAATCACAGTTTGTGGTACTAGTATAAGGACAGACATATAGATCAATGGATATAAATAAATGTCTAAAAACTAAGCTTTATGCAAAGTATATATTTCAACTAATGATGGTGGGACACATATACATAGGTCAAGGATATAGAAGAGGAAAAAAAGGAACACATCTTTGTGTCTTTCATTTTGATTGTGTGTGTGGAGGGGTGGGTGTATTACTTTAAAAATATTTTCTAAGCTGGGTGTAGTGGTGCACGCTGTGATCCAAGCACTTGGGAGGCTGAGGGAAGACTATCACAGATTCAAATCCAGTCTTAGCAACTTGGCAAGACTCTAATAAACCTAGCTAGACCTTGTTTCAAATAAAAAATAAAGAGGACTAAGGTATAACTCAGAGGTAGAATGTCTCTGGGTTCAATTCCCAGTACCACACAAAATACATTTTTCTAAGGCATGATATCAATATCACAAGTTACAGATTAAAAAAAAAACCTAACATATAGAACTTCACCAGAATGAAAACATTTCGTGATTCATATTTTTATTAGTGCATTTTAATTACACATCTTAGGTTCAAAGTGATACAAATATACATGCATACATCACTTAGTGTGTTTCTTTCCACATCTGAACTACTACTTCTACTTTCCTCCCCATAAATGTTAGTGAGATTGGTAATGATACCTTCACATAGAAACACTGCATTATTTGAACTTCTTCCTTATTCAATCCTATTATCCCCCCTGTGAAGCCCTCCCCCAACACTTTCCACAATTTTCCTCATCTATCTGAATTCCCTTTTGTTTCCTATTTTCTGTCTTCCATATATGGGAGAAAACCTATTTCCCTTGATTTTATGAGACTGACTGATCTCTCTAAGCATAATCTACTCTAGTTCCATCCATTTTTCTGCAAATGACATAATTTTATTCTGAGTTATGGCTGAGTAAAATTCCACTCTGTATATATGGAATATTTTCTTTTACCTATGTACATTTTATTGGTTCATTGTGATCTCAGATTATAATGTAATTCCAAGTGACAGTGACATACATGTGCACAGCGCTTGGTGAGCTTTCCCCTGGCTCCTTACACTCTCTTTCCTCATCCATGATACTGATATTGGCATTGGTTCCCACATATATATGTAACATCAACGGAACTTATTCCTTCATTTATTCTTTCATCTTCCCTCCTCTGGACCACTTCCCTTGCTCCACTGGAGTTTCTCCTCCATTATCCAAAGTACATCTTCTATCCCGATTATTTTCTAACTTCTGCATATGAGAGAAAATATATGGCCCCTTATTTTCTCTCTTCATCTGTTGATGGCAATAAAAGTATAAAAAATATATCTGTCTATATTATATATTCTTTAAATATTTTACTCATATTTTCTAATGAACTCATTTATTATTGCATTCAACTTTAAACAAAAAATCTTTTGTGATTCAAAGTACACCATAAAAGTAAAAAAGCAACCCAAGAATGGGAAAAAAAAGCAAGTCATAGAACTGATGACAGTTTCTCATCCAGAATATATAAAACATACTATATATTACAATATCATTTTGATAATGTGTCCAGTATATCAATGAAAAATAACTTAAAATCTGAATAGATATTTCTCCAAGACACAGAGACAACCCCACACAACACAGTCACCTGATCCTTCACAAAACTACCAAAAACTATAACCTTTTAAGACTAATAGTGCTAGGAAAACTGGATATTCATATGTAGAACAGAACTACATGTCTATCACTTACCATGCACAGGACTCTACTCAAAGTGGATCAAGAACCTATGAATTAGACCAAAGACATTGCAACTGCTAAAAGAATTCCTAGGGTCTATATGCCAATATATAGGCACAGGGGACAACTTCCTGAATTGGATTCTTATAGCTCAAGAGAAATATTAATAATTAATAAATGGTATGGTACCAAATATAAAACAACATGCACAGCAAATGAAACAAGTGCATGAGGAAAGAGCTTAAAGAATGAAAAAAAAAATTGCCAGCTACACTTCTGAGGGAGGATTCATATCCAGGATAGGCAAGGAATTGAAAAACCTAACACCAAATATCAAATCAATGAATGGACACTAAACAGACACTTCTCAGGAGAAGAAATACAAATGGGCAATAAATATATAAAACATGTTCAACATGTTGAGCAATCAGGGAAATGAAGATAAATAAACTATACTGGGATTTCATCTAACTCCAGGTAGAATGACAACCATCAAGAATATGAACAATAATACACACTGGGAGCAAAAATGGTAGAGTACAAGATGGCTGCACTTTCCATCAGATCCATGGCTCGGAATTGAATCAGCAGGGATGAAGCTTTGCAACAAAGTGAGTGACTGATGGGATTCACTGAAATTCTTTTTATTTTATTTTTTATTCCAAAATAAAGTTTTCCTAGCACTATGTTGTTGAAATTGGTCTCAAATACACGATTCTCCTTTCTCAGCGTCTAAATTACTAGAATTGAAATTCAACCTGAGACAGTAAAAGATTCATAAAGACCCAGAAAATTTGGTGTTTCAAACACTGAACAAAAACAAAAAGAGTGCATTGGAGCCTTGCCAGATCTGCCAGCTTTGGCTCCAGGTCATACAGAGAAGACAGGTAACAAACAGCAAGAGATAGAAATACAGAAGATGGATTTGGAATGGGAACATCTGTAGATCAGAGAGACAATATGAACTTATGAACTTAACTGATTCAAAGACTACACAGCCAGCTGAGACTTGAAAATTCTGTGATTCTCAGCCTGTAAGCAGAGAGCTGAGGCAGGGGACATCTGGAAAAGGATTGGGGTGTAACTGGTAGGTATTTATTGAAATAGGAATGGAGGAGATTATACCTAGGGGGGATTCAGGTCAGAGATGAGGGGAGTGAAACTCCCTCTTGAATATGGTGGCTTGCATGGTCAGGTGGAAACCTCATGATATTGAAGAGGAGGGTGTGATTACATTCAGAAACTGAACCTTGGAAAGCTATACTTATAGGCTATGAAGTGCTCAAGAACTGCCCTGTTTCGTGTGCCCAGGGTGGTTGGTTGCCCTGCCCCATGAGCATAATTATCAGAAAAAGCCTCTGAAATGGAATTTTCTTGTTCAGGTCAGGATCTGCTCAGTCCTTCTCTCCAGAGTAGATATCTACCAACAAAGTCCCAAAGATCAAATCAGCGTTGGGCTGCAACAATGAAGCTGCTCTTTTGGAGCTCTGAATCAGCCCTGATCTGGGGGTACATCGATCTAGTCTGTTAGGGGAAAAAAAGCAGCAATAGAGATTACTTGTCCTTTCATTCCACCTTGGACAGGTGAGTAGGGATACAGAGAAGAGTTATAAACAATTTCAGTTCCACTACAGCTACAGTTAATGAGCAACATAAATCAGAAAAGGGTTTCATAATCCCCAGCCCTTCATATCTCTGAGGAGCACACAGATCTGGAAGAAATGGAATGTAAAGAAGGATAGTTTGGCATAAGCAGTGAACAGCTCTTATTGTCCACGGTTTTAACCACCTCAGGAGAGACAATTATTCACTTTTCATTAAGAAATTATTGTTATTGTTCCTATATTTTCTGACTGGATTGTGTGTGTAATTATACAAATTTGTTTTTTTTTCTTTTAAAACAGTTTTTATTTTATTATCCTTTTTTATTTTTCCTGATGCTTTATTGTTGTTTTCATTTCTCTTCTTATACTTTCATGCCTTCCTTCTGTAATAGTCAAATTCTCTCTTCTCTCTCCCTCTCTCTCTGTTTCTCTCTCTTCTCTCATCTCTCTTTCTCTTTCTCTCTCTAGTTTTTATTTCCAATCTATTGTTCTTTCCTTCTTTATGAATTTGACTCTCTGCCTTTCTTTTGTTTTCTCTCCTTTTTACCTTTTGAGTATTCTATAATATACTGCCTTCCTATACTATTTCTTTTTTATTCATCTTTTTTACTTTTATTAGTGAATTGTAATTATATATCATAGTGAGGTTTAAGATGATATATCATATTTTCAAACAACACTTGGTGTGTTTTCCTCCATATCCCACCCTGCTTACTCCATTACCCTGTACATGTTAGTGAGATTGGAAGTTATAATTCCATATATGGCCATGTCATTATTGGAACTGTTTTATTCATCAATTATCCTTTTTCTCCTACTCACATCCCTCCTCCAGTCCCCTTCCAGCATTCTACTGGTCTCTTCTATCAGCAGTCCCTTATGTTTCCTACTTCCTCTCTAGCTTCAACATATGAGAAAGAAAATGACCCTTGATTATCTGAGACTGGTTGATCTCAAATAGAATATTACTTTCACTTAGTAAACTGCATTTTATCATCCTTTAGAGCTGCATAATTCACAATTGTAAAATTATGGAAACTGCCAATATGTCTATTAATAGATGAATGGATGGCAAAACTATGGGAAATATACACAATGGAATTTTACTCATCCATAAGGAAGAATTAAATTAGGTCATTTGCAGAGAAATGGATGGAACTGGAAAAGATTATGCTAAGTAAAATTACTTAGTCACAAAAAGTAGAAAATCAAATGCTCTCCCTAATATGTGGAAGGTGGGAGAAAATGGTTCATAGAATGGACTCTAGATGAAGGAGATACCTAGATGAGCAAAGAAGGCAAGCTAACTGAGGGTGATGGGAGGGGGAAACGGGAAACTCCCTAAGGCACATGATGTACAATCACAAACATAAAAGTCAATTACTAAACCTAATATGAGAAGGAGGGAAGGGGAGGGAATGGGTGTGGGAATTGGGGAAGGGTTAAATGAGTGCTGTGTGCATGTATGCCTTTACCAGCTTGTGCCTCATTAAGATGTATGATTACAATGTACTAATGAAAAAAAAGGAAATTTGGTTTATTTAATTTCTGCCACCACCATTTATGCTGTCATAGTTATTAGTATTGGGCAGGTAGTAGTGTTTACTTAACACTATATCTAGTTCACAGTTATCTGTTGTTGTTGTTTTTGTGAATCATTGACCTAAGCATTTCTGTTATTTGGGGTTGGTAGTGTTGTAGATGTCATATGAGGTATCTGGTATTTATTCTAATTCTGTATATTGTTCAACAGTGCTTATTTCCATCTTTTATGCGGGGTGTTTGGAATCTAATTTAACACTATGGGTTTACAGATAAGTACTCAGAGATTGACCTAAATCCTCATTCCATCTAAGAAACTAGTCAGAGTTTTCTACTAAGTACCAGCAAAGTACTAGCAGGAAAAATATATTACAAAATCCAGTTGGAAACATAATAATAATAATAAAAGAAAACTGATAGCTGGAAACATTTTGCCAAGAATATGTTGTGCCTTAAAAATTAATTTGCATAAGACTGGGAAACAAATACTTCCATACAGATGCAAAAATCTCAACATAGGGATACAATAAATGTGAAAAACAGGTAACTATATGTCTTCATATCTTGTATGGGAAAGGGGAGAAGTGGAGAGGGAGCTGGGGAAAGGTCACCAAGTACTCTTTGCATGTATGTCACTACCAATTTGAACTGCATTATGATGTGAGACTGTACTGTACCAATAGAAGTATAAAAAAAGAAAAAAAATCATGGTAATATGGTTCCTAATTCACTAGCAACTGACAACAAAGATATCGCAGTGGGTGAGATACCAGAATAATAATTCAAAAAAAATTTTTATTAAAAGACTGATGAGCTGGGCATGGTGGCACACACTTGTAATCCCAGCATTTGGGAGGCTGAGACCAGAGGATCCGGGTTCGAGGTCAGCCTCAGCTATCTAGTGAGGCACTCTGCAACTTAGTGAGACCCTGTTTCAAAATAAAGAATAAAAATAGGGCTGGGGGTATAGCTCGGAGGTAGAATGCCCCTGAGTTCAATCCCCAATACCGCAAAAAAAAAAAAAAAAAAAAAAAAAAAAAAAAAAAAAAAAAAAAAAAAAAAAAAAAAAAAAAAAAAAAAAAAAAAAAGACTGATGAAAGAGCACAGAAAAGATGAATAAATTAAGTAAGTTTATGGGTGATTAATTCAACATAGAGAGATACTGAAAAAGAATCAAGTAGAGATTTTGGAAATCAAATGCATAATAAATCAAATATAAATTTAGTGGAAAGTTTCTCCAATAGAGTTAACTATACAGAAGACAGACACTTATAGCTGGAAGACAAAGGCAGACCTTGAACTTTCAGGTGGGATTAAGTAAAAATAATTAACCATGATAATAATAAATAGGAACTCTGTGACTATATCAACGACCAAATTTAAGATTCATTTGAATCAAAGGAGTTGAGATGCAAGTTAAACGCATGGATAATACTTTCAAGGGAATAATTTGGAGGAGAAACTCTAGTGGAGTGAGGGAGGTGGTCTAGGGAAAAGTAGGGGATGGAGAGGAATAATTAATGAAGGAAACACTTCCACCAATATCATGTACATATGTGAGAATATCAAGGCCAATCTCAGTATCTTATGAGGAAGGAGGAGAGCGAAGGGAGCTGCAGGAAAGCTCACCAAGTGCTGTGTGCACGGATGTCACTACCACGGTGAACCACATTATGATGTGAGACTATAATGCACCAACACAAGTATTTTTATAAAAGTGTTCTAAACTATAACTCAACTGTTTTTCTAAAATAAACACATCATAGAATCATATAAAAGCCATTTTCCTTGTACTTTAGATACAAGTAGAATAAGACCAGTAGAAAAGTGGAAGTGGATGGAGGAGGGGAAACAAAGATTTAGGAAAGAAATAGATCAAATACTATTATGTTAATATGTAAAAGTATCGATAAAATTATCACAATCATGTATGGCGAGGGAGGATGGGAAAGCATGGTGAGATATAAATGGAAACACACCAAGTGATAAATGTATTTGTATGTGTATATAACTTTGATTTATATGTATATATAATTGCATATATATACATATATGTGTTATATATTTGAAATATGATATGTATATATGTGTATATATGACACTTTGAATCACTCTGTTGTATAATAATATCATAATAAAATTATGAATAAATAGAAGAAACCTCAACACAAATGATATGTTATACATTTGGTGAGAGAGCAGCTGAATGTACAAGCAGCAAAAATAAATAAATAAATAAATAGATAGCTAAATAAACAAATTAATAAATAAATAAATGCAGCAATTTTTCTATGCCAAGAAATATATCACCCACTAAGTGTAATCCATTTTAGAGTGGCACTAATTTACAGCTCATGATAATCACAGTATTTCAGACTGGAATTTATTTTCTACACTATAAACATTTTTTTTTTTTTTTGCGGTACTGAGGATTGAACTCAGGGGCATTCTACCTCCGAGCTATACCCCCAGCCCTATTTTTTATTCTTTATTTTGAAACCAGGTCTCACTAAGTTGCGGAGGGCCTCACTAGGTAGCTTAGGCTGGCCTCGAACCCGGATCCTCCGATCTCAGCCTCCTAATGCTGTGATTACAAGTGTGCACCACCACGCCCGGCTCACTATAAACATTTTTAAGGAGTTTTTCTGAGCAAATTTCTAATGTGAACAAGAAAATAATTTATACTACTTAAGAGGGAAAGTCAGGAAACTTTTCAAGGCTTGAAAACAAGGCTTCTAAAACTAATGACCTTGTCATAAATTATTCTTATCTTCAAAAGTGCTTACAAGACTCCCCAGATATAAAGGCCAGCTTAACATTCTGTATTTTGTGCAGCAATCCTTTGGAATAGTCTATATGTTATATTCTCAGTTAGCGAGCCCCTGCATGTGAGTATTAACAAGGACCTAAAACATGGCAGTGACATTTGATAAAATGTGAAGCATTGAAGAGTAGAAATGAAAGAGTTAATGCCTCTATATTCTCCCTCTTTGCTTCCCCTGATTAGATTTAGTGTCTCCAATTTGTCCCAAAAGCATAGAGAGAATAGGTCATTAGAGCAAGAGGCCCACGTTTTTGATTTTATCATTATCAGATGTCCCACTTAGAATGCTAACTTTTAAAATCTGGATATATATATATATATATAAAATCTGGATATATATATATATAAAATTTGGATATATATATATATATATAATGTTTTTATCTCTAAATATCTAGTTGTGGCCTAGAATATTATACTTAATGGTATTGGGATAATCTAAACAAGTGTTATTTTGGATTCTGCATAAAAACTACATGTTCCAGGCAAGTTTTAGGTGAATGTTGACAAAGAGTTGTTACTTTTAGTTGAGGTAATACTCATGCTAGTAAATACAGGCATAATAATAAATAAAATATAATGTAAGTTAACAATGATCAAATAATATTTTCAATTAAGCTTTTTATTGAATTAGGAAGAACACATTTAATTTTATATCATTAAGATGGCAAGTTTTAAAGCACTACAACATTTTAGCTACTAAATTTGTGCTTTTTGTAAATGGAAGAAGGTAAAAATGGTGTTCTGGACATGGATAAGTGAGTTCTTCTTCATCCTGCAAATATATTCACCTGTCTGAAGTTTATGACTTTTTCCCAGAGAGACCTCAATATCATTTGTTTCAGAATGTGCTGAAAATTTAATGTTATGGATGGAGATAATACAATTTCCCATCTAACTTGATTTTCTAGTATTATGCAAGGCAACTGTGTTTTATACCCAGTCCATATAATGCAAGCCCATAAATTTGAGTATTTATAGAAATTCAGAGGGATTAGGTAAAAGGAGGTCTTTTTATATAGACGTGTATTTTTATAAAAGTAATGCATGCCTTGAAATAATAAAAAAAGATTAATTGATAGATTAGATCCTAAAGATAATTATAACTTAATATTCCCTTAAGTAAAGCATATCTAATCCTTACTTTTCTATATCATGCTTCTGAAATAAAGCAAATACTGAACAAGAACATTATACACAGACTGCAAATAAACTTAATTTAATTTTATAATGAAATTTGTTAATGTGAAAAAAGAAGACTTTAATCTGCATCTCCAGTTTTTCTGTCTTTTGAAAGTAAAACATATTTAATTAGTTTAGCTGATGGAAATAATACTATGCAAAAATTATGAATATAAAAGTGTGTGTTTATAAAATTACATGGGAACTTGCAAAAATCTGATTCCAAAGGCTTACTCCCTAGAGATATTGATCAGTGGGTCCACAGTGATATATCAGGCAACTCTTATGAACTAAATTACATAACCTCTTAGTTTCATGTGTCTGACCCAGAAATTTATGTCTCATGTCATAGGAAACAAAGAATATCAGTGTGTTTATGACAGTTGCCCCTCTATTAGGACTCCAAGATTAATGCAGATGGGCTCAGATGAATGTCTAAACAAGTATTGGTCTGTTACAGAAAGGGAACTCTGAGCTTAGAGAATAAAAGTATCATTGTCAAAACAAAACTCTGGGTGCAGTTTATATTTTATAAAGATTTCTATGATACTTGCCACTTTTTTGTCCAGAATCTTTAGAAAATATGAGAATAAACTGGGCATCGTTGCATATGTCTGCAATCCCAGTATTTGAGAGGATGAGACAGAAAAAACACAGTTTCCAGTCGAGCCTTGGCAACTTAGCAAGATCTTGTCAAAATAAAAAGGACTGGGGTGTAGTTCAGTGATAAAATGCCCCTGGCACAAATCTTCAATACAAAAGATAAAAAGAAAGAAAGACAGTATAGTATAAGAATAGCTCTGCCCCAAACCAGGGTTCCTGGATTTCAAACCTGGAAGCATACAGTACATCCAGTTGCTGGAGATACAGAAAGTATGCTAAGATTGCTGGAATGCACTTACAAGATTTATGCATGAGTATCAGACTGAATTGTACCTCTTAAAGGGTCGTTTCATTAAAAATGAAACAATTGATATTTAAAACAACAGTTAATACATTAACATGTTTAAACATGTTTCCTGTATCCTTGCATAAAGTCAAACTTAAAAAAGTATCATCCACAATAAATCTCTTACTTTATTTTAACACATTCAGATAATAATTTTTTTTTAGTTACTATTACTACGAGTAGCAAACTAATGCACCTGGACTGTGACCAATATTTCCACATGTTATAGTAGAAAATAATAAAGTCAATTCAATAACAACTCCACTGGGGGAAAAGCATTATATCTGTTTTCACCTCCCTACAATCTCATGATAATTTGGGAGAAATGGGAAAATATAAATCATGTGCTGCTGTCTTTCTGTGTTCATGGAAAATTGGTTCTAGGATGCTTTGAGTCTAGTAAAATTTGTGGATACATAAAGTGGCTTAGTATTCGTATAGAACCTATGTACTTCTTATATACATGAAATGACCTCTATCTATAATAACGTGATATAATATGTAATAATTTATAAAACAATGTAAGTAGTTGTTATATTATTGTGTTTAGGGATTGACAAGAAAAATAAAAGGATTGTACATGTTTAGAACAGAAAAAAAGAATAAACACATTGATTAAAAATTAGAATAAATGAACATGATTTTAAGTTCTATTTTCTTTTGTGTGTGTAGGGGGGCACTGGAGATTGAACTCAGGGGCATTCTACCTCTGAGCTACACCCCTAGTCCTATTTTTTTTTTTTTTTTCGGTACTGGGGATTGAACTCAGGGGCATTCTACCTCCGAGCTATACCCCCAGCCCTATTTTTTATTCTTTATTTTGAAACCAGGTCTCACTAAGTTGCGGAGTGCCTCACTAGGTAGCTGAGGCTGGCCGAGAACCCGGATCCTCTGGTCTCAGCCTCCCGAATGCTGGGATTACAAGCATGCGCCACCACGCCCGGCTCCCTAGTCCTATTTTTATTCTTTATTTTGAAACATGGTCTCACTAAGTTGCAAATGGCCTCATGAAGTAACTGAGGCTGGCTGCAAAACCAGGTCCTCAGGTTTCAGCCTTCCAAATACTGGTATTACAAGTATGCACCACCATGCCCTGCTTAAGTTCTATTTTCTAACACAAATGCTATTTTCCATTAAAATAATACTAAGTACGGATATTTTACTGGTAAATATTCTGCTACAAAACTATACACATACCATTGCTTTTATTTCTTTCAATCATATGACAGATTCTTTTAGCATGACCACTGTATCTAGATTGTAAAGACAATAATAAGGACATGATTAAATTATATGTTTTATTAATTTACAAACTGCATAAGATACTTCATTTTTTTCTGTCACATTACATTTTCAAGCAAAGAAGTTCCACTAAACAATAACTGGTTTTGGTTCAACATTGAACATTTCTAATAACAAAAGCAATATTCAATGCTATGGGTTTGCTACTATTCATGATGTTCACCTTTCTGTTTTCTCTTATCTATATTTCCATTCATATAGCATCTTTCCTCTGAAATTGTCTTAAGGATTACACCAGTTATTCTATAGTATGCTACACTAATGTCATGGCCTCATAAAATTACTTATACCACAAGGCAGAAATCATTTCACCCTGTCTACCCTTTCTGAAGCCTTTTCTTACCACTCTGTGGTACTTACCTCATCTGCCTTGGATAGCGAGACATACATATATCTTCTAAGATGATAATCCAGTTTCTATGCATCAGGTAATATTAATTGTTCTGTTCTTCCTCATGCCATGTGTGGTTTCCTGTCTTATGCCTTTCAGTTCTTTCCTGAAAAGTCATCTAAACAGCCAACCTAATATTTTTGCAATACATTCATCTATTAACAGACAGGTAGGCTGAATCCATAGTTCTACTCTTGTTAATTGTGTTGCTACAAACATGGATATGCATGTATCTCTATAGTAATCTGCCTTCAATTCCTTTGGGAAGATCCCCAGGAGTGGTATGGATGGGTCATAGTATGGCTCCATTTCCAGTCTTTTAAGAAGCCTCCAAACCAATCTCCATAGCAGCTCTACTAATTTGCAACCCCACCACAGTATGTTAAGAGTTCCTGTTTGCCAACATCCCCCACAGTGTTTAAAATGAAAGCTAATATTTATCAAAGAAAAAATATTGACAAGTGGAATTTGAAATTGATCAATAGTGCTATTACGTCTTGTATAAAACAATCATTTTAAAACTTTTCATATCTTAAATGAACCATTATTTTTCCTTCCCATGACTACTTCTAAATATAAGACTGTATATAAATAGATGGTTTTTAATCAGTTAGTGGTTAACTGACTTAAGTAAGGCATGTTAAATCTTGTTCGTTTATTTTAAAATGTGGTGACGTTTTTCTATTTTTTAAATTCATGATCACAATTTAGTGGTTATAAACAGACCCTTGATAATCAAAGAAGTTGATTTAACCGAAAGGGATGGACGTGGCGGGGCACCCTAATGTACACCAAGGTTACTCACTAAATTGAACTTGAGAGGAAGGGAGGGCGAGGGGAAGGGGTCAAATGAGAAATGTGGGCACATATGTCGTTATCAATTTGTATCTAACAAAGATGTTTGCTTACAATGCACGAATAATAAATAAATAGCCAATTTGTTTCTGCTATAATTAACTTTTTTAATAGAAGAAAATATAATTTTCTTCTCTGATAGGTATTATTGATGACTAGTATCTCACTGTGAAGTTCTTGTCTATCGTAACAGTACAAGAAAAAGAATAAAAAAACGGAATACACAATTAGTAAAATTTCATTTCACACTGAATGTTTCATATATGTAAGCCAACTCACACAAATCTTTTAGAATGGATCTAAGTTAGAAGTCAAAACACATGTACAAATAGAGAAAGCTCGCTCAGCAAATTGAAAATCAAGCCTAAAATTTAAATTTTTGAGTGAAATATATTGCAAAAGGCACATTATGCCCTGTGCTTATTTTGAAGTGAAAAGTTTATTAAGTATTGAATTTAGGGTTGTATCATGATTTTATACTTTAATTTGTGCATTGCAATTATATATCACAATGAGATCTAAAGTGATATAAGTATAAATGCACAAAGTAATTGGTGTGTTTCTCTCAAGATTCCATTATGCTCCCCCCTTGAAAATATTAGTGATATTATTGTAGTAATACCTTCATATATGTAGTATTATTTCCAGTTTTCTTCATAAATTCTTTCTTTCTTCCCCACCTCCCTTCACCAACACCCTTGCACTATTTCTACTGGTCTCCTTCATTTATCTAAAGTTTGTCTTGTTTTTTATTTTCTCTCTAGCTTCCACATATGAGAAAATATCTCTTGACTTTCTGTGACTGGTTGATCTCACTTAGCATAAAGTTTTCCTGTTACATCCATTTTACTGCAAATGATAATTCTGTTGCTGATTCTTTGCATATTTCCAGTATCTCCTTTCACTTAATTTTCTCATGTGACAATTAGAACTTAGGTAATTGTAGCCAGGCATGGAGGTGCATGCTTGTAATCCCAGCATTCGGGAGGCTGAGACCGGAGGATCCAGGTTCGCGGCCAGACTCAGCTACCTAGTGAGGCACTCTGCAACTTAGTGAGACCTGGTTTCAAAATAAAGAATAAAAAATAGGGTTAGGGATATAGCTCAGAGGTAGAATGCCCCTGAGTTCAATCCCTAGTACCGAAAAAAAAAAAAAAAGTTAGGTAATTGTGACGATAAACACAATACTATAAATAAATCTGACTATAAACACAATGCTATAAATCTGTATGATTTCATCTGAATTTTCACATGGGCTAGGTAAAATATATTACTCAATATAATTATAGTTCAACAAGGAAAATATAATTTAGCCTTTATTATTCCAAAGCATATGATGATTGGCAATTTTTTTTTTGGTACTGGGGATTGAACTCAGGGGCGTTCTACCTCCAAGCTATACCCCTAGCCCTATTTTTTATTCTTTATTTTGAAACCGGGTCTCACTAAGTTGCGGAGAGCCTCACTAGGTAGCTGAGGCTGGCCACGAACCTGGATCCTCCGGTCTCAGCCTCCCAAATGCTGGGATTACAAGCGTGCACCACCACGCCCAGCGATAAAACACTTTTCAAAGTTGAATTCCTGATAGAATAAAGAAAGGAAGAAATAAAAGTCTTAGAATAAAACAAGAATGGAGATGCAACATATCAGAATCTCTGAGACATTATGAGATGGTTCAAAGAAGAAAGTTTAGAGCTCTGAATATGTACATACACATATCAGAAATATCAAAGATAAACAACTTACTGATGTATCTCATGGCTATATAAAAAGAACAAGCTGGGTTTGGAGGTGCATGCTTGTAATCCCAGTACTTGGGAGGCTGAAACGGGAGGATCACAGGTTTTCAGCCAGCCTCGGCTACTTAGTGAGGCCCTCTGATACTTAGTGAGACCCTGTTTCAAAATAAAGAATAAAAAATAGAGCTGGGGGTGTAGTTTGGAGGTAGAATGCCCCTGGATTCAATTCCCAGTGCCCCCCCACACACAAAATAACAACCAAGAACAACAAACCAATTCCAAATAAGAACAGAAGTGAAATTAATGAAATAGAGAATAAAAATACAAAGGATCAATAAAACAAAGAAGTGGTTCTTTGAAAATATAAATAAGACTAATAAAATCTCATTAAAACTACCAAAAGAAAGAGACAGAACATCCTAATTGATAAAATTGGAGATAATAAAGGAGATACTATTATAGAGATTACTGAAATCCAGAGGATCATTAGGGAATGTTTTAAAAACTTATACTATAATAAATTAGAATATATAGAAAATATTTGGATAAATATCTAGATTATATGACCTATTAAAATGGAAAATCAGAGATAAAGAAAATCTATACAGGACAAGAATAAGAAATGAGATTGAAGTAGCAATAAGAAACCTTCCAACAAATACAAGTCCAAAACCAGAAGGATTCCAAGCTGAATTCTACCAGCCTCAAAAGCTGTGTGCACGCAGTTGTCTGACACTCGTAAGCCAATATGATGTAAAATTACAGTGAACCAAATAAAAAATAAAAAGAAACATTACCAATGATATTCAAATTAGTCCAATAATAAGAAAGCACGTAAACACAATCAAATTCATTCCAGGAAATTAATGTCATGCTAATATTAAAACTAGATAAGGATACATTAAAGAAAGGAAGTTACAGATCAATATACCTGAAAAATTTATATGTAAAAGCACTTAATTAAATATTAGAAATTCATATTCAAAATCACATCCAGAAGATTGTCCAACAATATCAAGTTGGTTTTGATCCAGAAGTAAAAGTTCACTTGAATATGCAAATCAATAAATGTAATTTATAATACAAATAGAATAAAGACAAAAAAATCCCATGATCATGTGAATAGATGCAGCAAAGGCAATAAAGAAGATATAACACACTCATGCTAAAAACAGTGAAAATATTAGGAAGAGAAGGAGCTCATTTAAACATTTTAAATTCAATATACACCAACCTATCTCAGTCAGCATTCTCTGTGCGTTAATCCAAATAATTGACCACATAGAGGAAGGAAGATATATTTGCTCAAGGTTTCCTTGGGAATTTTGGGGTTGAGTCTATGTAAGACCAGGGACCACAGATCTCAGGGCATGTTAGTGGGAAGCAGGGAGAGAGAACAAGGCTTCATTCTCACAACATGGAGACCATAAATACAAGATAGAGAGAGCATGAGGGAAGGAGGATACATATATAACCTCCAAGGCCACAGCACCAGGAACCCATCTGCTCAAGCCACATTTACCAGCCCAGGCTACCACCTAAATAGATTCATTACAATGAGATTTTACAATGCTGTGATTAGAGCCAAGCCCTCCTTCCAACATTGCTACCTTGTTTTCATGAGGACTAGAAGGGCATTCTATTCTCAAATCATTATACATCCCCCAAAATGACATCATACTGAATAGGAAAAACTGAAAGTATGTATTCTAAAAGTAGGAATAAGGCAAGGAAGCCCATGATTATAACTCCTAATCACTATAGTATTTAAAGTTTTAGCTAGAGCAATAAAACAAAAGAAGGAAATTAAAGGGATAGAAAAAGAATTAAATTATCTTTGTTTGCAGTTGATAAGATCCTACAATTAGAAGACCTCAAAAGCTCCACTGAAAAACTTCTAGAGCTAATAAACACATTCAGCAAAGTATCAGTATATAAATAGCTTTTCTATTCTCATTCATTATTTTTCCAATAATGAATTCACAGAAAAAAAAGCAGGAAAACAATTTTATTCACAGTAGTATCAAAACATATAAAATACCTGGGAATGAATATAACCATGGAGCTAAACAACTTTTGCTATAAAAATTATATAACATTGAAGAAAGATATTGCTGAAGATATTACAAGATGGGAAGATCTCCATGTTCTTGGATAGGCATAATTCATATTGCTATACTGCTGAAAGGAATTTAAATATTCAATGCAACACTATTCCATTATTAGCCAAACTAGCCAAAAAGTTTTAAAATTTATGTGTTAAAAAGATTCAGAAAAGTCTGGAAACTATCAAGAACCTCAACAGAGAACCTACAGAGTGGGAGAAAATTTTTGCCAGTTACACTTCAGATAGAGGTTTAATAACTAGGATATACAAAGAACTCAAGAAAATCTCAACTAAGAGAGCAAACAACCCAATCAAAAAATGGGCAAAGAACCTAAATAGACACTTCACAAAAGAAGAAATACAAATGACCAATAAATGTATGAGGAAATGTTCCACATCATTGGCAATCAGGGAGATGCAACTCAAAACTACCCTAAGATTTCACCTAACTCCAGTCAGAATGGCAATCATAAAAAACACGAACAACAACACCTGCTGGCGAGGGTGTGGAGAAGTGGGAACCCTAGTACATTGTTGGTGGGATTGCAAACTTGTGCAACCACTGTGGAAGACAGTATGGAGGATCCTCAGACGATTGGGAGTGAACCTACCATATGACC